>PVKZ01004418.1:0-84286 GCA_004027375.1 Macroglossus sobrinus
AGGATTAGCCCTGGGGGCGCTGGCTCTTTGAGGCTTTCAAACGTTGGATGGCTTGAGGGGCTCCAGCGAATCCAGATGGACCCACGATCTTCCCCCAAACCTTTTGGGACTTCCCCTCCCTTCTCTCCCGGTGCCAGCCGGGCCCCTTTAAAGACATTCCTGAGGGCGTGGCTTGGTGACGTGCGCGCGGGGCATGAATGAACACGAGCCGGTTCTCACCCAACTTCCATTAAAGACTCCGGGCTAGAGGTGCACAAGTTGCGCGCGGTCAGCGGGCGAGAGCCGGACACGTAGGCCGGCGTGCGGACGTGCTGGAGCGGGACACGGCGGAGACCTAGGAGCGCGGCATGGAGCGTCGTGCGCCCCGCGCCTACCTCGCCCTGCTTTGGGGCTGGCTTCTGGGCGCCGCTACGGCGCAGGGCAAGGAAGGTGAGTGTGCGCGCGGCGGGCGCCCCGGCCCCACTCAGCCCGGGCGGCCTGACTACCGGACCTCCGCGCCTCCCCGAGCCCGGCGCGCCGCAACGCGCGCAACTCTGGAAACCCACCTGGCGCCGCCGAGTCCCGGCGTGCTGCGGCGGGGAGGGCAAGCGGGTTGCGATCGGGACGAAACTGGGAACCCCACCTGGTGATGTAAGGGCTGCGGGGACTAAGGGTGGCGGCCCAGGAGCGCGGGGCTCGGAGACCGCTTGGAAGGGGGAGCGACGCCGGCCACGCGGTTGCAGCCCCGGCGGCAGCTTCGGGAACGCGTCCCGACCGGGATTCGGGGGTCCCTTGGAGACCGGGGTGCCTGGGGGCTTTCCGCGCGCGGACTCAGCTTCTTGGTGACCTGAGTTCACTAACCCTCTTGCCTTGATTTTTGCGGAGAGGGCATTTTTGTGGGTTCCCCTCATGTAGGGGAGGGGGCTCTTCGGCTGGAGGGGAGCGGGCTGCAGAAGTCTCTGCGCCCTGAGACTTTTCTCCACGCCCCCTTTGCCTCTAGCCTGGGAGGAGAGCACGGGGCGGGGGGAGCGTTTCGGGCCAGTTTGCCCACGCGCAGCCTTCGGTCCTTCCCACCCCGCACTCACAGGTTCGGGGGACAGGTTCGCGGCCGCGGGTGCGGACAGGAAGTCCCAAAATCAAGAGTTCTGAGCAAGGAGTGACTCAGAACGAGGAAATGCGGCAGGTGGGGCCGCAGTCTCTCGAGGTGTGGAGCCATCACCCCAGGGCCACCAGGGAGTCGGGGCACCCGGGGGCGGGGACTGAATCACCCACCCCCCGCCCTGGCTCTCCCCGACTTGGGCTGGGTGAGGGGCCCGCAGGCTGTGCCCTGGACTGGCGGGTTTGTGGATGCGGGCGTTGCCCCTCAGCTAGGGTCGCGGATAGCATGGGGGCTCTTGCCGGTGGCAGAGGCAGAGGACCTTCCTGTCCACCCAGCCGAAGCCCGGCTTCAGTTTCCGATAGAACGAGTTTTCCCCGCTGGCCGGCCTGGGCCGAGCGAGGCTTCCGCAGGCTCCACCGGGGGAAACGCTCTGGCCCAGCGAGAAGTTTCCTTGAGCCTTGCCTTCTTTTGCCACCTCCCAAACCGAGGCTGGAGGTTTTGGGTGGAAAAGAGGCCAGAGCTGGAACTCTTGGGGTGTGGGGGGTGGGGGTGTAGTGGTAGGGGGCTCGCATCCTGCCCCAGACCCTGGATCAGTCAGTCAGGGCTCCCGGTCCCAAATTGCAGGAGTGGGTGGTAGGGATTTCTGGGACCCTCAATACCCCCCACCACGCACTCAGCTTTGGGTCCTTCCCTTTCCTGGGGAGCTGTGGTTAGAGAGAAGGGAAGAGACAGCTGGAATCACTACAGGCCTTTCTCAAAGGTTGCCGGAGGTGGGTGGGTGGGGGTGCTTAGGTGAGACTCACTCTTTTGGGTGATTGTTATGCTGTAGCTCAAGCCCCTAGCCTGGATGCCTGAAGCTGTCTTGTCCCTGTGCCCCCAAACTGAGCCCTCCCCCAGCCTAGACGACTTGCCCACCCCCCCACTTCCATAGGATGGGGGAGGAAAATGCTGTGCACTGCAGTCATGGGATTGAGGAGTATTTTGACTTAGGCTCCAAGAGTCCCTGTGAACGACTGCCTAGGGAGCTGTGCCTTTTGGGAGGGGGAAGTGATGGCCCAGCTGGCAGCTGCTGGTCTGTTCTGTTCTCTGGGATTCAGGCTGGATGTGGTTGAGCTGCCTAAGGGCGGACTGGGGAGCAGGGAGCAGAGAGGTGGACAGGCATGCCCCTTCCACCCTTGATTCAGGCTCCCTTTCCTTCTCCCTTCTCTCCCCTGCCTTGTGGGGAGAGGAGCGAGGCTGTATTTGGAGACTCGGAGGGAGTCTGCTACAGATTCCCAACGGACACTGAGTCTGTCGTCTTTCTACAAAAGGAGAAACTGAGAGAGGCCCAAGCCCTCACCAGCCAGGGCCCTCTACACAGCAAGGGTCAGATCTGAGCACCTGGCTTCCTGGGCTGCCAGAGCCCAGGGCCCCTTGCCTTATGGTTTCAGGACTAGCTGGGTAGGAGGGGTACAGGGAGTGCTGGCTTGAGGTGAGGTGGGTGGTGGGTAAGGCCTGGAGTGTGCTCAGGAGGCCTGGAATGTCCTTGGCTTCTGGATTCTGTAAGAGCCCAGTTTGCCTTTTCCCTTCATTCCTTCCCCCCACCCCAGAATCTCTTGCCTCCCCCTTTAACCAAGCCAGTCTTGGTTAAAGAGGGATGGGGAACAGGGAGGTGACACTAGGAAAGTGGGTGGTAGTGTTGCATTTGAGTAAAACTATATGAACCTGAAAGAATGACATCGATGATGGACCGTAGGGCAGAGAAGGAGGCTTTGGGGGCGGGGTGAGGGATGGGGGCTCCCTGGGTGAGTCCTGCCTAGCCTGGGCCTCTCAGTGAAGCCTTCAGGGGCAGCTGAAGGGCTCCCAAGCCCCCTCCCCTTCCAGGGAAGCAGGCGCCTCAGCCTCAGTCCCCGGGAGCAGGGGAGAGAGCCGCCCTGGCATCAGGGTGGAGGGACAGGGCTGGGCTCCTGTTCCTGGTGATCGGTTCTAGGGAATTTCCCTGGGAGGGGGCCCCTTCCTCTGTGAAGGCTTCTTTTCTTCTCCTGAGCCCTTAGATGCCTCCTCTCCAGCCAGCCCTGAGGCTGGAAGGGGCGTGAGCTCTGGCAGGGGTGGCGGGGGTCCCCCTGTGTCAGGTTAACCCTTCAGAGCTTGGGAGCCGTGAGCCCCCTCCCTTAGGTGTGGACTGCAGCTTTCTACCCGTCTGGGAGGGGGATGTGGAGGACTGTGAGGAGCACTCACTGTTGTCCTCCTACCCACCCAGCTGGAGCCAGGAACCCCAGATTCCTTCCTGTGTAAGCCGGGACATTCCATTTGCTAGAGAGGTTAGTGAGTTTTCCAAGCCTGGGCCCTGGGCATGTACGAACAAATCCCTGCCCCTACCCCCCCTCCGCCCCCCGCAAGCCCCCAGCCACCCTCCCCTACCCCACAGCCTCGGAGCTGGTGCCACATCGGATTTCCTCTCCCTGTCTGGGCTGCTGGACCCTTCCGAGAGAGATCGGGCCCAGGGCAGTGGGTCAGATGGCAGTGCCTCACCGTCAGGCCTTCAGCTCGGGGAAGCCAGGCCGTCTGACTGCAGGAAAGGCTTCCTGAGACTCTTCTCAGGCCCCTCGACAGTCCCACCCTGGTTCAGGCCCTGCCTGCTTGGAGTTCCACTCCATGAGCTGTTCTTCCAAGTCCTGGCCTTGAGGAATGCCACTGCTTCTGACCATCAGTCCTCAGGCTCCAGGGTCCAGAGGAAGTCAGCACTCAGCCCCTGACCCCCGCCACCTTAGAGCCTCACGCTCTGAATCTGGGGACCTTGCTTAGTTAGGTTCCGTGCCTCAGTTGGCCCAATCTCCTTGCCCTCCAGGGAGGCTGGCACCTGTTGGCAGCTCCCTGGACTGTACTTGGAAGTGGTGGAGGGGCAGTACCCAGGGTCTTGGGTCTTGGCTGCTGCCATTGAGCCTGGCAGAGAGCCAGGCTGGAGTGATGGGAACTGACCAAGGGCAGGACTAAATCTAGGGACACTCACAGGTAATGTGTCCCTCCCTCAGGCTCTAGATACCTCTCTGGGGACAGCATGGTCCTGGCACCTGGTCCCTCTGGGCCTGGAAGTCACTTCTGAGGGTTTCCATCCCTGGTACCACAGGTACCCCTGGTAGGGCAGTGACCAGGGTGTGAGGGGCAGGGGCAGCAGGAGCAGCAGGAGCGACATTCTCAAGGAGGGGACCTAGCCAGCTGTGTGCATCTTTGGGCCCCTCCCAGAGGCCCCTGTGGGTTCACGACTTTATCCCGCCTGCTCTGTGGCTTTTGTGGTGGGCAGATCGGTTTCCAGACACCCCCCACTGGTTCCCCCGCCCCTCCCTGGAGCTGTTCCCACCTGTTAACAGCGCTTTGTCCTTGGAGTGCCATGAGACACGTGTGGACATACATGTAAGCATATGTGTGTGTGCTATGTGGCTAGGTGGGGTTGGGGGTATTTCATGCTGGGGAGGATGGGACAGGAGTAGACACGAGGGCCCCCAAGGCCCACGTGTAAACGAAGTGCTGCTGAGAAGCCTTGTTCCAGGAAGCAGACGGGGCGGCGTGGTGTCACTTAACAGCCCTGCCTGCCTCAGCTCTCTGCCCAGCTGCTGTCCTCCTGCTGGGCTGAGCTCTGTCCTGCTCTGCCCAGCTGGGGGCTGACCAAGGGGGCGGTGTGGCTGGAGCCGTGGCCTGGGAGACGAGAGACCAAGACCTCACCCAACCTACTGTGTGGTTTTGACTACAGCCCATCCCTTCCCTGGGCCTCTGTTTTTTTATTTGTCAAAATAAAAAATGGATATGGTAACCCTACATAGTGGGGTCTCTCTCTGAGGGCTGAGGAAGCCATCTGTGTCTCTTGGGGTGGCTTCTCGTGGGCGACTCTCACCTTTTCCACTATGACCTGACCCCTGGAGATAGCCCCAAGCTCACTGGCCTCCTCTTGTCTCTTGTCTCTTGCAGTTGTACTATTGGACTTTGCCGCAGCTAAAGGGGAACTCGGCTGGCTCACACACCCGTATGGCAAAGGGGTAAGCCTTCAGGGTCAGGCGGAGACATGGGAAGGGGGAAACTGAGACCCAGGGAGGACGGGGCCGGCCTGCATCAAACAGCTCAGCCCCGGTTCAAGCTCAGGGTTCTGCTTCTCACACCAGGCTCAGAGTCAGCCACCCCAGGCTAGGTGGGCTGCGGATTGGAATGTAGGAAAGGGGCCGGACAGGTAGAAAGAGCTGGAGACAGCCGAAGGTCCTGGCATGCCCCAGAGGGCTGATGGTCTCAAGAAGACCCCATCTGGTTCCCTCCATCCACTTCTTGGGAGGGAAGGGGTTAAAGGCTCCCGCTGTCTTTCAGGCCCCAGCCCAGGTGGTGAGAGGTGAGGGAGAGACAGGGAACAGTGGCTCCCAGGTGCTCCCAGCCCTGGGAAACGGAATCCATTTTCTCCTCCTGGGCCCCTCTCTCTGCTCCCCCCGCTGTTGCTTCCCCTTCCTGCTCGTGCCTGGGTTTGTTCTGCCTCATCCCCATCCAAGTGTCCTCCCCTCTGTCCACCTGCCCTGCCATGATCAGGACTGGCGGACAAGACACTAGTGTCCTTTCCCTGGCTTTGTACATGACTATCGTATGGTCTTGGGGGAAGAAACAGCTGCTTTCCGGGCCTCAGTTTCTCCCTCTTTACAATCAGTTTGTCCTGGGGCCCTGAGCCAGGGAGAAGTGTGTCTCCAGGTGGCTACTTCAGACAGTTCCCTCTGCTGGCCAGATCTGTGTGAGCCAGGTGCTTGTCCTTGGTCACCTTAGCTCTGAGGAGGCCTAGGTGTAGCTCTAGCGGATTTCCAGGATCCTGGAATGTCTGGCTGGAAGGGAACCCAGACCTTCTAATCCAACCTGGTCATTACATGAAACAGGAACTGAGGCCCAAGGACATCTGAGGCATTGGCCAGTGTCACACAGTGCAGCCCAGGCTCGCTTCCTCAGCCCCTCTGCTTGCATTCATTCATTCATTCATTCAGTAAATGCTTTGCTGAGCACCTGCTCTGCTCCAGGTGGTTCCTGGCGATACACTTAGCCTCTTCCCCTGCCATTCACACTCATCTGCGTATCCGCAGGCACAGTGAATGATGACGACGATGATGATGATGATGATGACGATGACACCAGCTGTCTTGTATGACAGCTGTTTCCTCTTACCCCTCTGCCAGGCAGTGCCCTTGGCGTTTTGTAGACATTCTGTCATTGATCCTCCCAACGATTCTCTGACATGGATCTCGAGCCCGGTGTACAGGTGTGGACTTTGAAGCTCAGAGAGCTTTGGTGATCTGCCTGAGGCCACACGGAGTTTCCAGTCTCTGCCCCCAGCTCACAGTCTGACACAGAGGTTTAGCACCTGTGGACATTGGGGTCAGAAACAGCGGGGAGACAGCTTCCAGCTAGCAATGCTAGCGTGTGTGGGTGACACGAAGCACCTCTCTCTGGGCCCCAGTTTCTTTTCCTGTAGAAAGGACAGCAGGAACTGAAAAATCTTCTTACTGATGCCCCCCGCCCCCAGGCTTTGCCCCCCCGCCCCCCGGGGCCTGCCCACACTAATTGTCCTGTCGGTCCCGTGCAGTGGGACCTGATGCAGAACATCATGGACGACATGCCCATCTACATGTACTCCGTGTGCAACGTGGTGTCTGGCGAGCAGGACAACTGGCTGCGCACCAACTGGGTGTACCGCGGCGAGGCCGAGCGCATCTTCATCGAGCTCAAGTTCACCGTGCGTGACTGCAACAGCTTCCCCGGGGGCGCCAGTTCTTGCAAGGAGACCTTCAACCTCTACTACGCGGAGTCGGACTTGGACTATGGCACCAACTTCCAGAAGCGCCAGTTCACCAAAATCGACACCATCGCCCCCGACGAGATCACAGTCAGCAGTGACTTCGAGGCCCGCCAGGTCAAGCTCAACGTGGAGGAGCGCTCCGTGGGGCCACTCAGCCGCAAGGGTTTCTACCTGGCCTTCCAGGACATCGGCGCCTGCGTGGCCCTGCTCTCCGTCCGTGTCTACTACAAGAAGTGCCCCCAGCTGGTGCAGGGTCTGGCCCACTTCCCCGAGACCATCGCGGGCTCCGACGCACCCTCCCTGGCCACGGTGGCTGGCATCTGCGTAGACCACGCGACGGTGCCCCCCGGGGGTGAAGAGCCCCGCATGCATTGCGCGGCTGACGGCGAGTGGCTGGTGCCCATCGGTCAGTGCCTATGCCAGGCGGGCTATGAGAAGGTGGAGGACACCTGCCAGGGTGAGTGACAGGGTAAGGGGGCGTGGCAAGGGGGCACTGGTGTGGAAGCTGTGTGTTCTCAGGCCGTGGTCTTAGTTCTGGAGCTGTGGGATCTTGGTAAGGTCGTTCCTGCTCTGACGTGCAGCGGTTCTGTTAGTGGACTTAGCAGGGCCTTCCTGGACTTCAGTTTCTTATGACCGGATTCACTCACTCGTTGAGAATGAATGCACTGAGAAACCATATAGTATGGAGGTTATGAGCAAGGACTCTAGGACAAGAGAGCCTGGCTTCAAGTCCCAGCTCTGCATTTAGCCGTGTGACTTTAACCTAGTAACTTAACCTCTCTGTGCCTGGGTTTCCTCATCTGTAAGATAGAGATGAGCCTAGCGCCCATCTTGCAGAGTTGTTAGGATAATCAAATGACTTAATGCTCATAAAGTGCTTAGGTCAGTGTCTGACACATAAGTGCTTTTAAGTTGTTATATTTGATTCATCCCACGAGAATGTCATAAGTATCTACTCTATACCAGCACTGTGGACACTTGGTCCAGTCCCAGGAGCTAGTTCCATTTCTGTTAGCTCACTGCGTTAACTCACCTTAGGCAAGCCCCCTAACCTCCCTAGGTCTCACGCTTCTCATCTGTGCGTGGAGGCGAGCGAATCGGACCCAGGATCCACATTCCCGGGATGCACACGAGAATCACCTGAGGGGGTGGGCGTTTGAAAAATGCCTGTGTTGAGGAAGGAGGGAGAAGGGAGACACACAGGGTCTGCCCCCTGAACCTCCAGGTTCGACCCTCCCCTGGGCCACAGACCCAGAATCTCCCATACGGGCTTCTACTGACAAGGGAGGAAGCCAAACAATCAGACAGTCCCTGGGAACGGGGCCTGGGCATCGGTGAGCTCCCGTTGGGAGGCTGTGGCTTGGCATGGCCAGGGCCTGTGACAGCGGAAATCTCTACAGCAACGTGGATTTTTTTCAATGGGTGATTTTTTTTTTTTCTGGAAACGCCTGTGGGGCAGGGCATTTGTGGAATGCAGGCCGACCTTTGGAAGGCCAGCTCATCTGCTTTCTCTGGGAGCTTCTTTGCTGAGATAAGTGGGGTGTTGAGAAATGGGGGGTTTGGTCCCTGCAGTTGCACATTCCCTCTGGGTGACTGACCTTGGGTAAATCTCTCGTCCCCCCCTGGCTTCAGGTTTCTAGTCAATAAAATGCAAAGTTCAGGTAGCACAGCTGACTTTATACTTGGCTTTTAGCCATGGATCCTGCAACCTGCGAAATAGGTTGGAGTGTTGGAGGAGCTCAAAGCTCTTTTTGAGACGCCCCACTTGCCTCCCAAAACAAATCCTCAGACCCTGGCTTAACACTGTCTGCAAACCCCTGGATGAGGTGTTCGCTCAGGGCCTGTCTGGCCATACGCCTGCAGTGTAGACCATACTCCTGTGGTGTCTTCTCCCTGCTGGCCCTTCCTACCTCCGCCCCTTTGTCCTTCCAGCTCCCCTTTGCTGAGCGAGTCCCCCTTCTCCAGGCGTCCCCTTTTTAGGTGACCTGCAGTGCACACTCCCAGTTCCAGACAATGACTGCTGAGGTGGGGGCTGCGGCAGCCCTGTGGGTCAGCAAACTCCTCCCACATTACATCCTCACACAAGAATGCGGGGGTGGGGGGTCAGGGGCAGCTGAAAACTTTCCACAGGCTGGTGATTCAGGCCCTGCAGAGATAAGTGGAGGCTGGGGCTGGGAGGGGTCTCCGCGGGAAGCTGGGACAGCCTTCCCTCCCCCGGAGGTGGGGGGTCAGGGGTCTGGCAGGCTTTGTTTGTGGAGAGCTCGCAGGCTCTGAGTTGAGTAGGGAGGACTCGGTTCTAAGAGTGAAATGTTTGACTTCACTGGTGGGACCCTCTCAACTGCCAGCCACCTGTTGCCTTGCTTTTTCCTCCTTGGAGGGGGGCGGTCCCTTGACCAGAATTTTCTTCCTTGTGCTTTAGGGGCCCTCTGTATGGCTGGGAACCTCCAACCCGGCTTCTCTTTATCCCTCCAGACTTTTCCCAGTAGCCTCTGACCCTGATGCCTTTGGAGAGAATAACAGTAACTCCCGTAGACAAGTGCTGAGGGCAGGCGTGAGCTGGGCAAATGCTTTATTCGGACGCTCTTGCTGACTTCGCACCGCCTTTGTGCGAAGTAGAAACTGTTATCAACCCCATTGAACAGAATGGGAACTGAGGCTCACGAGAGGCTCAGAGACTTACCTGGAGTCACACGGTTGTGATGTGGCTGTATCAGAACTTGAATCCGGGCCACTGGGCAACCTCCAGGCCAGAGGAGGGGGCAGGAAATGGGGCGGGAAATGACCAGTTCCTTTGGAATCCCTGACTCAGCTGCTGGCCTTGGGACCTGCTTCAGGGCAGCCCCAGGATAACGGGTCCTGGTACAGGACGTGGGGTGACTGGGGGGCCGTTAATGAGCATGTTGAGGGAGAAACATAGGAAGGCATGGGGTCCGCCCCCAACCCCCACCAGACCTGCCATGGAACTGTGAATCGAATTCTCCCAAGGGGCCATAGACCCAGATTCTCCCATTGGGGCTTCTACTGATGACAAACTGAGCCCACAGAGGAGGTATGGGTGCCCTGAGGTCACCTAGCACCTGCTCTAGGTTATTGCCAGAGTTCGTTTCTCCTCACGGTTCTTTCCCCAGGAAGCTTGGAGCTCAAGAGAGAATTAAGTGGACAATGGAAGGGAGGCACCTCCCAGGTGCTATGTTGGACAGGTGGGCACTCTGCCCGGAGAACTCTAGTGAGCTATGTCAGGAATGAGCCAGCTTCACCCCAGCCCCGCTGCCTGCCTGCCCTGCCTGGGGGACAGTGGAGTCACTCAGGCTGACCGTCATCTCCCCCGGGGCGGCTTTGTCTCCCTTTTCGTCTCTGCTTCCTGTGCTGGCATCGGCAGCTGAGCTGGCGGGGCTCCGGCTGGCGCCTCGGCCGTGGGGACTGTTGGCCAGGTGAGCAGGTGGCCAGCGGCTTTGGCAGGTGGCCTGCTCCCTTAGCAGCTCTGGCCCTTGGGGACGTCCTCTCTCTACTCCAGCTTCTCCAGCCCTGGTTCTTAGGGACACCCATTCCAGGCATCATGGTGAGCATTTCACAAACCAGGTTTTCTTCCGTTTTTATATAAAGAGCTCCAAGGGGGCTCTTCACAGATGAGGAAACTGAGGCCCAGAGAGAGGAAACAGTGACCAGTGACAAAAAGAGCTGGGGCCTGGCTCTTTTTGAGGAAGGCAGTACCCTGTCCCCACTTACCACTGTCCTTCTACGCACAAGCTGTGTGACCTTGGTGAGTCCCTTCTGGGCCTCAGTGATCAGTGTCTGCCTCCTGTAACTTTCTGCTGCGGCTCAGTCTGAGAACCTGGAGAGCTTTGGCAGACTGTTGACGTTGTGACCTCACTACTTATGGCAAGGGGCAGGGTCCCAGCTTTGGCATCCTGAGTGGCCCAAGCCTAACCTAGGGTCCGTAGCTGAAGGGGAGGCGACCCCCGGGCAGGAGATGGCTCTGGTTAAGGTAGTTTTTAGACTGTGACGGGGGCTATTGGCAGGGGACCCTGCTCTGTCAGGACTTGGCTGATCCTTGCACTGGGCACTCTGTGTACTCTTGACTCTTGGGGCTAGTCCCTTCCCTGGGGAGTGCCACCGGCCCTCAATTCTGTGGAGTTTCCTCTGGCCTGCAGGGGTGGGGGCATGTGGGGCCTCTACTCCATACCCTCTGTCTGCCCCACCTGAAGCTCACGCCAATTCAGGTGTTGGCAGCTCCTTTGGGGCGGCCCCTCCCTCTCTCCCCGAAGGTGAGTGGGTCCCCAGAACGGAAGGAAGGAGGCTAGGGAAAGCAAACAGAAGATAAAAGGCTGGTGGAAGGGGGAGCAGGAGGCGGGGAGGTGGCTGTGCTAATCATGGCTTGAAGGAAGAACATGCCCCAAGATAATTCCCTGGGGCCTGTGTGAAAGGGGCAGACGCCCGCTTCTGTGAGGATGACAGGGCCTGCTGGGGAGCAAGAAGCCACCAGGGCCAGAGTTACCTCTTACCTTCATTTGCTGGGTCAGTTACTCATGGATTGCCATTTGCTGCCTGTTAGGGCAGGAGACAAAGTCCACACTCTGCATCCTTAGGCTGAGGTGGCATGCATGGTCAGCAGCCGGGTACGGGCTTGGGGAGGTGATCCAGGTGAATTGCCACCACGAACTCTTAACCCTCTGACCTCGCCACCACTGGCCTGGCTAGTGGTTGGGCCTGGGGGGAGGGGCTCTGTCAGGGACTGGATTTGCGTCATGCCAAAGGGCGTCTGTTCCTGAGTCACCCCACACTGCCACCTGAGGGGCGGGCACCGGGAACTGGAAAAACAGGGGTGCAGCCTGGAGCGCAGCCACTGTGCCCTAATTCCCCTGCTCAGAATGGTCTGGGCCCAAACCAGGCTCTTTTGCCAGGCAGGTGGCTGTCCTGGTATGCCACCCCAAAGGGTCTCCCTGGACACTGAAACACTGCTCACATTTGTGGCCCTAGAGAGCATATAGCATGTTAAATGTGCACATTGTTTTGCTGTTCACTCACACACTCATCCATCCATCTGTGCATCCATCCAATTCACAAACATTAGCTGAGCACCTACTGCATGCCAGCCTCTATGCCGGGCCCATGGGACACAGATAAACTGGACTCCAGTCCTGCTCTCCGGGAGCTTCCAGTCTCATAGAGGCTCCTAATATGTGCAGAAATAATTTCAAACGAAGCACTAAAGCCAGGCTCTGAATTCCCCTGGGGCAGACACAGTGTTTATCTATCGCACCATCATAGCCCAGCACCCAGCATCGTGCCAGACACATAGGAAGTGCTCAGTTTCTATCTGGTAAACATAAGATTGAGTAATAGATGCTTTCATGGGGGCAGAAAGGGCCCAGAAACTGGACAGTCTGGGAGGGCTGTGTTGAGAAGCTCTACAATACACAAGCTGGGTATGGAAGGGTGCATAGGAGTTTGCTGGTCGGCTAGAGGACAATGAGCATTTCGTATATGTGGCTTTGTGTGAGTGTGTGTGAACACCAAGTGTGTGACCTCTGTCCCCACTTGACTGACCAGAAGGCCCAGAAATCCAATCACGCAAAATCAGGTAGACACAGGAGCTTGCCGGTGTCCTGTAAAATGAACTCTGGGGCCCCTGAGTGCTGGCACACGCTGGCAGGGACAGCCCCTTGGAGTCCCGTGGTTGGAGGAGGGGGCAGCACATTCTCATCAGGCAAGCACATGCCCTGTTGACGCTGCCTCTTCACTGTATTATCTGGCACATCCGCAGCGGAAATCTCTCCAAATTCCCTCTTTCCTGCCGGCAGCAGGCGGGCCACCCCCGGGCTCTGGGGCCAGATAATAGAACCCAACTCTTTGCCCACTTCCTCCTGTTGGCATAGGGCTGGGGGCCTGGGGAGGGGGTGCAACCACGTGGTTGTGAAGTGGGGGTATTGTGGGAGTTTGCAGGTGGCTAAAGCTTTCAGCAGAACCGAGCCCAAGCTGTGGGCCCTTGTGGCCCCTCCCCAGCCTGAGAGCCCAGGCTGGGAAGGTGCGATTGTGATTCTAGGGGCCCCTGAGCACCCCAACTCTGCTGGGCCTAGATCTGGAGCCAGCATTTACCTGGGAGATAGGCCCCTCAGCAGACAAGTCAGGGCATCTGGGAGAATTGAAATCCCAGTATAAACATGGCCCAGCTTTCTCGTTTTTCTTTGAAGATTTGGGGGAGGAGAGAGCTATTTTTGTGTGGTAAGAGATATGAGGAGAAATGCAAAATACACATGGATTTCTTAAATACAGTAGGAGACTCGAAGGACCTTAGGGGCTTGAAGGAGGCCACTTTGGCCGCCCCACCCAACACCCCCAGTTTGATTCCATTCTTTTCTTTCCAGAGAACATACATGTGCCCAGTGCGAAAAGACCCATGTTAGGAGCCCCCAACCCCACCTCCCCACACACACATATACACCCTCAGTTGCTCCAAAACCAGTCTTGGTCTTGGGATTTTCTGGCTGTTAAGTGAGTCAGGTCCCATCTCCTCTCTTAGAGCTTCTTCCAGGTGCTTGTGGGAAAGGAGAGAGGCTCAGAGTCAGGCATCCTGGGTTCAGGTTTTGGGTCCATGTCTTAGGAGCCTGCTGACCTTGGACGAGTGGTTTTGCCTCTCTGTGCATCAGTTTCCCCACCTCCAAAGAGGGATGAATGATGACAGTGCCCAAGCATAACAGGCTTATTGTGAGGACTAAATGAAGGTCATGTGCTTGGCCCAGAGCTGCACACAGTAGCTGCTTAATCAGCTGTCACTGCTTGTAACTGGAGCTCCAGGGTCCATACAGAGCAGGGGTCAGGTCTCAGGATCCCCCGTCCTGGACAAGCCCCCTTCCCTAGAGCACATGTCCGAGTTCTTTGGGGGCCTGTGCTGAGCTTCTGGCATGGCAGGATATGGTGGGACAGGCAGAGGGGGTGAGAAAGGCAACCCCCTATGAGGAATTGGGTGTCCTTTGAGTCCTGTCCCCTGACTCCCAGTCCCCCTCCCACCTCTGCCCACACAGGGGATAGAACAGGAAGGAAACTTTGTTCATGAGTTTTCTTGACAGTGTAGATCTGATCGTGCCATAATTCTTTACATCAAACCTTCAATGGCTCTCATTGTCCCCAAGATAGAGCCCCAACCCCCTGGCCTGGCTTTAAAGGCCTTTCTCAGTCTGGCCCCTGGAGATCTCTCAGCCTCATTGCCTGCTGCTCCGGACCATGTGTGTCCCCAAAGCCACTCATGCTTTCTGTGTTTGTCTTGCTCTTTCTCACCCCTAACTCCTCCCAGTATTTCTGCCCTGCTGAACTCCTACTCAGCCTCTAAGCCCCAGCTGAAATATCCCTCTCTGACTCCTCAGACCTCTGGCTGAGGTTGTCTCCATCCCTTCAGCCCTTTGCCCACCCCTTTATGGTAGATATTGTCACATGTTCAGAGGCTCTGTCCCATCACAGGGTCCATGACTAGCACAGGGCCGGGCAGAGTAGATGGGTGAGTGTTTGATGAATGTGGCACAGAGGTTGGAGGTGTCTCAGGACCCTCTCCACAGATTAAGCTGAAGGAGTGGGGGCAGTAACTGTAGAGTTGTGGAAGAGGTCCCTAGGGTGAGCCTACCCCATTCTGGCCATGAGAGCCCGGCACAGTGGGCCCTGTGTCTGGGCAGCTTCCTGTCTGTGGGGCCAGGAAGGGTTTTGGGGCAGGGGCAGGATAGGGCAGCGGGAGGAAGAAGCCTCTGGAGTCAGGTGCCTGAGCCCCTAGCCAGCCTGGCCAGGATGGGACCTGCTACCAGGAGAGGAAGAGCAGTTTCCTGGCTGCCCTTGTGAGTGGTGGAAATGACTCAGTCCTGGAAGCAGGTCCAGAGAAAATGCCGGGGGCCTGGCCTTTCCTGCTTTGCGGTCGCCCAGCCCCGGAACAGGAAGGCGGTCGGGTCTTGGGGTGGGGGGAACACCTGCAGGGGTGGCATCCTGAACTGGTGCGTCTGGCTGATCAGTCAGGGTGGTGGTGATAGTCACCAACACAAACAGTTGAAGAGAACACAGTTACTGCATGACCAGCTTGAAATACAGGTGGGGACCCATTAGGCTGGTCTGCACAGATTGCAGGAAAGACAGCTTGCTCTGTCCAGTGTTCAGCCAGGTGTGAGATAAGATTCTTAGGAAGCTAAAGAGACTTGGACTTTGAATTCTAGGCTCAAGGGTGTAGTGCTTCTTGCAAGAGCCAAGGGTTGGACCATGCAGATGAGGCATTTTCTTGGTGCCTGGCATGAGCTAGGTGCTTGCCATGTGTTTTTCTCATTATAAGACATTTTACCAATGAGGAAACAGGCCCAGAGAGGTTTAGTGACTTGCCTGGGGTCCCACAGCCAGGGAGTGGAAAAGTCGCTTGGGGTGGGAACTGGTTTAACTGACTGATGTCTGTCCCTGTGTCCTCCAGCCTGCTCTCCTGGATTCTTCAAGTCCGAGGCCTCCGAGAGCCCCTGTTTGGAGTGCCCTGCACACACCCTGCCGTCCCCCGAGGGGGCCACCTACTGCGAATGTGAGGAAGGCTACTTCCGGGCGCCAAAGGACCTGCTGCCGACGCCCTGCACGCGTGAGTTTTCAGTGGGTGAGGGAGGGCGACCGAGGTGGGCACAGTGTGCTGGTCGACGTGTCCAGGGCCACCTGGGTCCGAGCTCTGACCTTTGCCCTCTGCGCAGGCCCGCCCTCCGCCCCAAACTACCTCACAGCTGTGGGCATGGGTGCCAAAGTGGAGCTGCGCTGGACTGCCCCCCAGGACGACGGGGGCCGCCAGGATGTTGTCTACAGGGTCACCTGCGAACAGTGCCTGCCCGAGTCTGGCGAGTGCAGGCCCTGCGAGGCCAGCGTGCGCTACTCGGAGCCGCCGGACGTGCTGACCCGCACCAGCGTGACGGTCAGCGACCTGGAGCCTCACATGAACTACACCTTCGCCGTAGAGGCCCGCAACGGCGTCTCCGACCTGGTGTCCAGCCGCAGCTTCCGCACTGCGAGCGTCAGCATCAACCAGACGGGTGAGGGCCCCGCGGTGGTGGGCGGCACCCCCAGGTGGGACTCCAGGCACCAGGTGCCACTCCAGAACGAAAGCCGTCCAGGGCTGAGCTGTGTGCAGAGAGGCAGCGACCAGAGGTTAAAAGCATAGAACCTGGAGTCACGTCCGAGCTCTGTCTCGGTGGGCAAGTTACCTAACCTTTCTGAGCCTCAGTTTCCTCACCTGTAAAACAGGGTAACAGGGCTGTTGAGAGGATTTGACAAATTTTTAAATGTAAGGCTCTTAGAACAGTGCCAGGTCCATAGAAGGTATATAGTAAGAGCTGGCTGTTGTTTTTATTATTTATGCACTCATAAATGCTCTCAGGACACCTCTGATGTGCCAGCCTGGTGGGCCTGGGACCTGGGGCTCTGTGCTCTGGAGCTAGAAGTTAGGAATTTCAGGTGGGGGTCTAAAGAGCCTGAGCTATGGATAAGACTGGGTCTGCGGGGTACTGACCTCCCACGCCCAGGTGGCTCATTACACCCCTCCTCACCCCCTTGCCCTGCCCAGAGCCCCCCAAGGTGAAGCTGGAGGGCCGTAGCACTACCTCGCTGAGCGTGTCCTGGAGCATCCCCCCGCCACAGCAGAGCCGCGTGTGGAAGTATGAGGTCACCTACCGCAAGAAGGTAACTAACTCACACAGGGTCGGGGCTGGCTCAGGCTGGGCTGGGAGCAGAGGACCAGCTGGTCACATAGATGCTCCCCATGAAACAGCCATCTGAAGAACTGCATTCTGCAGAGGGGGAAACTGAGGTCTGGTCTCTTTCTGAGAGTTACCTATGCCAGGCCAACACAGCAGAGATTTGTGGGAGAGGAGACACAATGTTCTGGATTTCCCAGACCAGATAGTTGGGTATAGAGAAAAAGCCGGGTCTTGGGGATCAGGCGGACGCGGGTTTGAGTCCTACCTAAGTCACGCGTTTGCTGGCCGTGATCTTGAGCGAGGCACTTCACTTCTCTGGGCCTCGGTTTTCTCCTCTGTGAGAAGAACGTAGAGTTTGGTAACGTGGGCAAGCTGCCTTGCTCAGCTGGGGTGGCCTCTGGCAAACTGAGCTGCTGCCTCTGCCCGCCCTCACTGTCTGCCCCTCCCCCCACCGGCCACCCACAGGGGGACTCCAACAGCTACAACGTGCGGCGCACCCTGGGCTTCTCTGTCACCCTGGACGACCTCACTCCAGACACCACGTACCTGGTCCAGGTGCAGGCACTGACGCAGGAGGGCCAGGGTGCTAGCAGCAAGGTGCATGAGTTCCAGACGCTGTGTGAGTGGGGGACTGGGGTGTGGGCCAGGCCGGGGCCCTGAAACAGAGCAGCAGCTAGGACATCCTGGGAGGAGGCTATGGATCGAAGAACTTAGAAACGCCCTCTCCTGCTTTGCCAGGGCCTAGGACAGCACTGTGTGGGAAATAATTCATCCTGGAAAGAGTCCCACACACTTGGGGGTGCCTACTGTATTCCTGGGGGAGATCCTCTCACTGACGGTCTATGAGATGGGCGTACAGATCCTCACGAACTCTCAGAAGTAGAAGCACCCAGCACCCGGCATGAGTCTTAGGGCCTGCAAGTGGGCTTTGGGTACAGGCTGGGGTGTGGCCATGATGCGGGCTGTGAGGGGCTGCCTTGTCATCAGTTGGTCTCCCCTGACAGCCTCGGAGGGATCCAGCAACCTGGTGGTGATTGGCGGAGTGGCCATCGGTGTTGTCTTGCTCCTGGTCCTGGTGGGCATTGGTTTCTTCATCCACCGCAGGTTCGTTGGAGCCCATGCTCCGAGCTCCTCAAGGCCTTAGGTGAAACATGGATGGGTGGGAGCCTCAGTTTCCTGTCTGGAAAATGGGTCGTTAGTGATTTAATCTCTGCCTCCCGAGGGCACGAAGATGCAATGAGCTATGAAGCGCTCTCAGCACAGCTCCTGGCACACCACACGGCTTGGGATGTAACGGGCATTAACTTTGCTCTTGTTTATTAACTGTGTGTTCACACTTCCTCTGGACGTGCAGGCAGGAAGTGCCAGGAAGCGCTAATGAGGAAAGCCCTCATTACGGCCGTGACGGGGCACAGATCCCAAGGAGTGAGCCCGATTGCTCACTTCCTCTTCACCCCGCCCCAGCCTTCCCCGTGCCCCCTGCGAGTGAGCAGACTGCTGAGCACATGGAGCCCCCACTCAAGACTAGAGCAGGGTCAGGAGGCTCCCGGCCAGAGCAAGCTGCTGACCTCCCTGTGTTTGGTTCCCATGGGGTTCTCAGGAAAAAGAGCCTGCGGACCCGCCAGTCCTCCGAGGACGTTTACTTCTCCAAGTCGGGTGAGTCGCAGCCCCCTCCGTGCCTGTCCCTGCTGTCCCCACGTCCTCCCTAGTTCTGTGGTGGAGATGGGGGCAAGTCAGGGCACTCCCAGGGCTTCCCAAAGCACCCTGGTCATGCAGCCCCGCCCAGGGTCCCTCCCTGAGCTATGTGTGACCCGGCTCCTTCTCCTCCCAGAGCAACTGAAGCCCCTGAAGACATACGTAGACCCCCACACATATGAGGACCCCAACCAGGCCGTACTCAAGTTCACCACCGAGATCCATCCATCCTGTGTCACACGGCAGAAAGTGATCGGAGCAGGTGAGGTTGGCGCACCTGCCGAGAAGCCTGGTGCGGGCTGGGAGCACCTGGTGCCTGGGCTGACTGGCGTTTTCCTCCCACCTTGCCCACCTGCAGGAGAGTTTGGGGAGGTGTACAAGGGGACGCTGAAGGCGTCGGGGAAGAAGGAGGTACCCGTAGCCATCAAGACGCTAAAAGCTGGCTACACCGAGAAGCAACGGGTGGACTTCCTCAGCGAGGCCAGCATCATGGGCCAGTTCAGCCACCACAACATCATCCGCCTGGAGGGCGTTGTCTCCAAATGTGAGGCTTGTCACCAGAGGTGGGGGTGGGGGACTCTCAGGGGCCACCAAACGAGGGGCTCTATCTATAGCTGTGCCCACTCCCCTTCCCGTGTCACTTCCCTCTCCTACGGCTCCCCCTTACACCTGTGCCCACCCCCCACCCCCTCGCAGACAAGCCCATGATGATCATCACTGAATACATGGAGAACGGGGCCCTGGACAAGTTCCTTCGGGTACGGAAGTGGGCTGTGGGGGGCCGGGACCTGTGGCGGTGGGCTTGGGGGGGCCCCGCTGGGCTCGGGACTGGCTGACAGCTGCGGCCCGTGCTCTGGCAGGAGAAGGACGGCGAGTTCAGCGTGCTGCAGCTGGTGGGCATGCTGCGGGGCATCGCGTCCGGCATGAAGTACCTGGCCAACATGAACTACGTCCACCGTGACCTGGCCGCCCGCAACATCCTCGTCAACAGCAACCTGGTGTGCAAGGTGTCCGACTTCGGCCTGTCCCGCGTGCTGGAGGACGACCCTGAGGCCACCTACACCACCAGTGTGAGTGCCAGAGTGGCTGTCACCACCAGGGGTAGGGGGCCTTTGCCCTGCTCTGGGGTCCTCCTCACACCTGCACACCTGGGGCGTGGTCCTCAGGAGGCAAGAACACCTGTAGGGCACACGGAGGAGGGGCCCTGGCTGTGATATCTGTCCTGGGGTCGGCCGGAAGGGACGGTGGTGACTGGGCCTGGGTCCCCTGCAGGGTGGCAAGATCCCCATCCGATGGACGGCCCCAGAGGCCATTTCCTACCGCAAGTTCACCTCGGCCAGCGACGTGTGGAGCTACGGCATCGTCATGTGGGAGGTGATGACCTATGGCGAGCGGCCCTACTGGGAGCTGTCGAACCACGAGGTAAGCCTCTCCGCCCTGCCCAGACCTGCCCCGGGCCTGAACCTAAACCCGTAACTCACTCCTGAACCCCAAGGGCTGGGCAGAGAAGAGTTTTGGGGACCAATCTTCCTCTGGTACAGGCCATTCATGCATTTGTTCAGTGAGTGTTTTATTGAGGGCCAGGCCTTGTGCTGGATTCTGGACCCAGTAGGACAGGGAAACGTGTGTGTGTGTCTGCATGTGCATTCATGTGTGCATGCATGCATGCGTGTGTGTGTGTGTGTGTGTATACACATGCCCTGTGCCTCACCTGGCCTGGAGGTCTAGAAGGCATCCCAGAGGAGGTCACGACCCTGCTGAAATAGCACAGTAAGGTGATTAGCATAGCCAGGTGAAGACAAGGAGGGCGTGAGTGCTCTCGCCAAAGCGGGCAGCTTATACAGACGTCCAGAGGCTGGAGGGCTGCTGTCTGGGGTGCCCTGTGGGGGAGCAGGGCTGGAGACCCTTCTCTTTGGAGCTCTGGAGACAGCCCCTTAGTGCCCGCTCTGTGTGCAGCTCTGAAAGTTGTGTGTTGGGCTCAAGAAAGGAGGCTATCCTGTCTGTTTCTAGGGCTCCCCTTCCCCTCTATGCCACCTCCATGAACTGGGGCTCCCCAGGGGGCCTGCATGGGTTTGCGGGCTGTGAAGGCAACCCTGACCATCCAACCCTTTCTCCCTCCGCAGGTGATGAAAGCCATCAACGACGGCTTCCGGCTGCCCACGCCCATGGACTGCCCCTCTGCCATCTACCAGCTCATGATGCAGTGCTGGCAGCAGGAGCGTGCCCGCCGCCCCAAGTTCGCCGACATCGTCAGCATCCTCGACAAGCTCATCCGAGCTCCCGAATCCCTCAAGACCCTGGCTGACTTTGATCCCCGGTGAGTCCCATGCCTTTCACCCGTGGCAGCCCCCAGCTCTACTCCTGAGCCACTTCCGTGCGGTGACCAGCCGGAGCTAGTGGGCGAGGGGCTCAGAAGTTGTGCGTGAGCTTTACTTAGACTGGACGGGGGATGGCTCAGGTAACACTAACAGAAGCCATCAGCATATATAGTAAAGGTGCCAGGCGCCGCGCACAGCATCTCCACGTTTTAACTCATTTAAACAACCTTCAGGTGGGTCCTATAATTACCCGCCTTCCGTAGATGAGGAACTGAGACTGGGCTGGCAGGTGGCCAGGCTGGAACCGTGACTGTAGAAACCTGGATCTCTCCCTTAACGTTTTGCTGTTTTGTGGTTATTGGTGGTGGTGTGGTCGGGAGGGGTAGAGAAGCAGCAGGAGCTATAAACACCGAGTGCTTTCGACGTGCCATGCTGTCCCCTTGAACCTATCTGCCTTTACTTTCTCGTTGCCCAGATGAGGAAACTGAGGCACGAGGCGGCTGGGTGAATTGCCCAGGTTAAGGAGCCGTAGGCTCAGGCTTAGGCTCAGGGCGGGGTGTTTCCTGTTACAGGGTGTCCATCCGGCTGCCCAGCACCAGCGGCTCCGAGGGGGTGCCCTTCCGCACGGTGTCCGAGTGGCTGGAGTCCATCAAGATGCAGCAATACACAGAGCACTTCCTGGCGGCCGGCTACACTGCCATCGAGAAGGTGGTGCAGATGACCAACGAGTGAGTCAGGCTCCGCCCATGCCGCCCGCCTGCCCCGCCCCCCACCTCCACCACTCACCTGCTTTCCTTTCCATCTCCCAGCACTCCTCTCTCTTCTCTTTGTCTCTCCTTCTCTTCTGGGGAGAGAGGCTTCACAGGAAGTGCAGGACCAGGCCGGTAGCCAGCAATTCCTCCCGGCTGCCTCCTTTCTGGCACGTTTTTTCCAGAGTGGGGAAGTCATAATATTCATAATAACAGTAGCGTTTGTCGAGGCTCTGTGTGTGAGCACTTTGCATCAGACCTCATGATAACTGGGCAGGTGTGTCCTGTCAGCCTTCTCCCTGGACAGGTGAGAAGTGGGTGCAGAGAAGAGCAGTGACCCTCCCAGGGTTCTGCGGCCACTAGGGGCAGAGAAGGATTCCGACCCTGGTCAGTCAGGGTCCAGAGCTCGGCGACCGAGGAGGTCGTTAGCGGAGAAACCGAGGCTGAGAGAGGTTACGTGGTCCACTCCAGGTCATACAGTTTGTAGCCAGGAATCCGGGAAAAGAAAGGCTTCCATTCACAGCCATCGCCAATTGAGGTCCCTGTTTGCCTTTTGAATAGAGGTTATTATTTACTTCCTTATTTTACAAGTACGGAAACTGAGGCTGAGAGGTTACATAGCTTGCCTGAGGCCACCCAGCCAGTTAGGGGCAGCATTCCCTCCAGGATGCCGAGAAGAAATGGCCAGTGCCTTTGGACTTCCTGGCTGATGCCCAGAAGAGAGGGCCCTGGGCCAACCCCTCCTGGGCACCTCTCCCCACATGGCTGACTGTCAGCCCTGACAGTCCAGCCTGGCAAGAAGTGCCAGTTACCCCTTGCCCAGCCCTGGGTTCTGGCATCTGCCAGGCTGGCCTTGGGGAGCCCTTCTTTCCTCCCAGCTCCAGCATCGGGGACCTTTCCCCACATGGCCTTGGCACAGACACCTCCTCCCACCCCAGGGAGAAGACATTATCCTCGTAGCCTTTTGTGCCTCTAAAAATAGCGTTACATCCCAATAGCTTCACTTGTACGAGGTCCAAGGTCTTGGTGGGAATGGACCCCGGGCTTGGGAGGTTTTGGGAACCATGTGGAAGGGATGACCCTGGCCTCCTACAGTTCTGGGTCACAGAAGTTCTGGGATTTGGGCCTGTCCATGAACATTCTCCGGGGCCTCTGACAACTGCGCGGCTGAGCTTCCAACCTGCTAATCAAGGCCTCTCGGATCAGGCCATGGCCGATCCCAGGGGACGGCTGGGATGAGAGTCAGGCGGGGACAGAGCTGACCAGAGGGAGGTATGGAGAAGCGGAGAGGGCAGACAGGTCCTGGAATGTCTTTTGCTGCCAGCCAGCGGCAGGGTCCACGCTTGGGCTCTGCAGCTACGCCTGGGTTTAAGGCCCACATTTGCCACTTCCTCGCAGGTGACCTTGGCTAGAGTAGGTTCCATCTTTGAGTCTTGGTTTCCAGTTCCCCACTGCGGGTTTCACATGGGCGCAGCACAGATAACACGCCTGGGACACAGGAGGGGCTCAATCCTCTATTCCTCGCTTTCTGCCCACGACCCGTGGGCAAACACCAGGGTTCCTGGGCTCCCTTCTTTTCCCTGGAAACCTGGAACCCCTTTGCCCCTCCAAGGGCTCCCACTGAGGACAGTAGCTTCTCTTCTTGGTGAGCAGAGCTGAGGGCAAGGAGAAGCGCTTACAGGAAACACATGTTCTCAAAGCCTTCCCGAAATAGCCCGGGGTGCTCCTCGGCCAATTCCTTTCCCACGAGCAAGGACGGGGCTGCCTTGGATTGATGGACGTTGTGTGTGTGTGTGTGTGTGTGTGTGTGTGTGTGTGTGTGTGTGTGTGTGTGTGTTGTGTTTTGAAAAGCCCTGGATAAAGGCAGGAAGTCCTTCCCCACTCCCTCCTCCTCCCACCAGCCTGCTGGTGCTCAGGGCCAGAGCCTGCGTGACTCACACCACCCCGGCCTCCTTTTTTTATTTCAAATGAATGAGATAAATGGGGCTCTCGACTCACTTTTTCAGCCCCAGGGCTGTGTCAACACATGCCGTGCATCCCAGTGGGAGCTCTGGGCTGGTCTCAGGAGAATTTAGCCCTTTCTGGATGGTGTTGGAGTCCAGGCCTCAAGTTCCTCTCCCCCAGCCTTGGCCTCCCTGCTTCCTGGACACCCACCCCCAGGAGCTGGCTGCACGTCCCCCTGTGGTCCCACAGTGGCCACCTTGTCCTAGCTTGAGCATTCACTACATTGTCATTGTAGAGTCGCTAGGTTTCTAGCCAGACTAGAGGCTCTGAATGGTTTTGAGGAGCTAATGAAAGTGGGGGACGTTTCACCCCAGAAGAATGATCAGCCCGACAAAAGGCCCTATATCCAGTGTCCGAGGCTGCGGCATACAGCGACCCGGGAGGGGGCGAGGGTATGACAGTCTCCTCAGCTCAGGCTTGACGCAGATGGAAGGTTTGCTGAGTGAATGAATGATTGGATATGTGAGGTCATTTCTCACTTCCATATCCTTGTTCCCAGGGCGGCGCACAGTAGGTGCCCCCAGGGGAGGTATGGCCTTTGAATCTCCCAGGGCCAGGGAAAAGTTTGCGGGTACTTGGGGGAAAGGTGGCCTCAGCCGTGTGTCTCCTTGCCCTGGTGATGGGAGCTGATGGGCAAGACGGCTCTGGGCCTGGTGTGGCTCCGGCTAGGAAACGAGGCAGGGAGGGTTTTGGGGGGCTTTGTGGTGAAGGGGAGTAGGCCTGGGCAGGAGTCTCAGCAGCAACTCATCAAAACCTCCCATGTTACATCTAAAGCCGCTAAGGCCCCGAGATAGGACAGGACCTTCCCAAGGCTTTGATGGAGTCCGGGACAAGAATTCAGCCTCCTGCCTCCCAGCCAAGGGCTTTTGCCTCCTCTCTACCCCAGCTCCCACCCTGTCAGATGAACTTCACTGGTCTGGGAGATGGGCCAGAGGCGGCTCGGCCCATGGCTCAATGCCTACTGAAGTATTCATTCATTCATTCATTCAGCAGACACTCTTTGAGGACATACTGTGTACCAGGCCTATCCTTGACCCCAGGAGGGGAGGAGGTGACGGTATGGGCCCAGGGGACCAGGTCTCAGCTACTGCCCTCCTATAGCTCACATAACCCACCGGTCCTTAAACCTGATGAAATGCGGACTCCCCTCTCACCTCCACCTTCAGAATTTCAAGGTCAGGGAGTTTGGAGGGGAGCCCAGGATCCCATCTTCTCAGTGAGTGTCGCCTTCCCTGGGAGCCATACTGTGAGACTCAGTATGGAACGCTCTGCTTTTCCAGCCCCCCGAATGGACAGGTTAGAAATGATGCTGGAGCGGACGGTGAGGGAGTTCTCCCAGATATCCGCCTCCTGGCCTTCCTGCTGCGTGCGAGCCACCAGCCCCTCCTGGAGGTCTCTGCGCCACCCTCCCCACCCACCCACCTGGGCCTGCCCTCCCTCCTCAGCACTTCTCCGAGGGCTCCCAGAGCCTGTGGGAAAGTCATGTCTCCGGAATTGCAAATAGGAGCTTGCACCATATAATTAGCCCCATTTACAGCCAGGAGACGGCCCATAAAAACCCGAGTGTTTTCATGGGTTTGGGCTGGTGGGTGAGGACGAAGGAGGAGAAAACTCCCCGAGTGAGCAATAACCTAACCGTCCCGCTCCAGGGCTCCCGGAGCGTAAGTGGTTTTACAAGGGGATGGGGAGCCATGGAAGCGGGGGGCGAAGGGGCTGTGGGCTCCTGAGCACGTCATTCCAGTACTGATGCCGCCTGCCCGCTCTGCCACCCGTTTCCGTGGTCTCCCACCCTTCGGTTGGGCACTGTTGTCCCATTTTACAGGTGAGGAAATGGAGGTTCTTAAAGGGAAAGCACCTGCCTCAGGTGACTTGCGAGCCCCTCCCATTAGAGACCAACGGAGCGTCAACCCTGAGGGTCCCTCAGCGAGTGTTTCCCACCCCCTCCCTCAGTCAGCGGCAGTGGAAACTTGGAGGGAGTAGGGGTGAGAAAAGGTGATGACTCAGATGAAGGGCTTTGAGCAACACTCTTACAGGGAGGGTCCCTGCCCTTGCTAATGGCATCAGTGCTGTGTAAGGAGGAGGCCCTAGGTGGGGACATTAGGGACAGAACCCAGGTTGAAGTTAGGGAGAGAATGCAGTGTGATTCCCAGCAATTCTACCTCCTGGCTGTGTGACTTTGGGCAAGTCACGTTACCTCTCTGAGCCTCAGTTTTCCAGTCTGCAAAGTGAAGGTGAAGAGAGTGCTCGCTTCACAGATAGTCCTGCAGATGTGATCTGGGGCGTGGGGTGGGGAAGCTGCTCATAGAGTCAGCGCTGCTAGCATTATCTTTGGCAAAGTTAGCAAGCTTCAGGATGTGGATCCTGCTATCAGGCCTCTAACTAGAGCTCTCTTGCCTCCCAAGGCCCCCTCCCAGTTCTCTCTCCTCCCCGCCTTCGCCTTCCTCCCACAGTTGCCCACCTCTCCCATGCCGGCCTCTAACTCTCGCTGTCTCCCTCCCACCCACAGTGACATCAAGAGGATAGGGGTGCGGCTGCCTGGCCACCAGAAGCGCATCGCCTATAGCCTACTGGGACTCAAGGACCAGGTGAACACCGTGGGGATCCCCATCTGAGCCTCGCTTGGCCAAGAATACTTGAAAAAAAAAAAAAAAACGGAGTGGCCTGCCTGCCAGCTCTGCGCCTGGTCACCAGGGACCTTATTTATTTTTAATTATTCCGTATGGATGCCATCCTGAGGCCTCTGCTTGGGGAGTCTTGGATGACACCATGGCCTGAACTGAGATACTCAGGGACCCTGGGCTGGGGGGCTGGCGGGGGGGCCTCTTTGCCTACGAAGGACAGCCCGCTAAGCACTTAGCAGGTGTCATCATGTTCCCAGCATCACCTGGGGCAGAGGCCCCACCAAAGCCTTCGGATATACAGGCGGGCTTTCCAAACTGGCCTCCCTTTTGCTCTTTTGGGAGGTCAGGGCGGGTTACCCCAGGGCCACGGGAACAGGGTACCTCAAGCCCTGCCCACTCACAAGAAGAAGACAGACAGCAAATTCAGCTGGAGAGACCCAAAGTGGTTCCCCCACCTCGATCCTCTAGTGCCTTGACCCCCCAGGCCCTGTCCTCAGCCCCAGAGGGCCAAACCCTTGCTTCCCCAAGAGCCCTCGCAGGATGCTTGGTTGTGTTGAGGTTTTTTAAAAATATATATTTTGTACTTTGTGGAGAGAATGTGTGTGTGGCGGGGGCCCAGCCAGGGCTCAGGGCAGAGGGCGGCCTGTGTCATACATTCCCAGCCGGGGGGCCGGTGTTTCCATCTCTCCCCACTCTAGACAATATTCATTACTCTGTCAGTGTTAATGGTTTTGTTTTGTTGGCTATTTTTTTTTTTTGAACCTTAATTTATTATTATTTTTTTTATATTTATTGTTAGGAAATGACTTATTTCTGCTCTAAAATAAAGTTGCAGATGGTTCAAACGAATCTTGGTTTTGCATCTTTGGAAGGGCAGCGGGGTAGGAAAGCCTTCCGTGTTGGAAGTGGGGGATGAAAGGTTCGCTGCCACCCCGGGTGTTTAAACAGAGCGGCTTTCGCAAGGCACGTATGTCATGTAACCCTGGGAGTGGGGGTGGGTGGGAGGTGGGCAGGGGGCCAGGGAGCAGCCCAGCCAAGCCCGGCCTCTATGCCAACAGGCTTTTGTCACCTTTGATCTCAAGGCTTCTGGAGGGTGGGGAGGTGGGAGAATGGTGAGAGCAGCCATCAGCCTCCCTCCCATGCATCTCCACAGAGCCGTTGACATAAGATTCTTCGACCATCCGTCCATGTTGGGCTCTGAGGTTTATAAAAACTTTTCACAGGTTTTGGCTTGCTGGAGCCTCAGCATTCTGAGTTTTTGTGGGTGGCCCCATTTTAGAGAAGAGGAAAACCGAGGCTGGCTGGGTCCAGTGACAGAGCTTGCTCTAGTCTACACTACATATTGGAGGCAGAGGCAAGAATTAAAAGTAGGGCCAGGAATCCCAATTAGATGCTTTTCTCACAGATGAGGAGACTAAGGCTCAGAGATGTGCAGGGACTTGCCCTAAGTCACACAGCAGGAAGGAACAGAGGCCTTAAGGGAAGCCAGAGTCCCAATTTCAAACCGTGAGCCTTCTCCACTATACCAGGTTTCTGCCCTGAGTGCCAGAGGTCATTTAGACCTTAGGAAGGTGATCAGGGACTGGATCAGCTGAGCAGAGATGAGCTGGAGCACAGCGGGGAGGCTACCTGGAGGAGGTGACCCAAGAATTGAGATCTCAGGTATAACTAGGGATTAACCTAGTGAAGCAGTGAAGCAGTGGGAGAGGCAGAGCAAATTGTGGAGGCGTGAGACCATGTGATTGTTCAAGGGGGAACCACAAGCAAATTGGTATTATTTGGGCAGGATATGGGGTGCTGAAGAGTCCCTCCAGGGCCTTATAAGGCAAATTCTGGAGTGGGGCTTTTAAGCTGAAGGCAATAGGAAATCAGCAAAGATTTTAAGCAGGGGAAGGCATGATTACTGTATCCCAGACGGAAGTCACTGGTAGAGGCAAGGGCCCCCTGACTCCCAGCCCGGAGCTATGGAGAGAAAGGGAAGACACTCTGGCAGTCGGAAGAACCCTCAGCTTGCCTTGGGGCCTCAAGGCTGGCCCGAGACTCTGCCCTGACCCCTTACCATTGCAACAGAGCTACACCAGTGCACAGCAGATGGGGAGCCAGCTCTTGGTCCTGGCCCACTGAGCATCAATGAGTCGTGCAGCGTAGGGTGGGGCTGGGACTGGGAAGGGTAAGGGAATGCAGAGACCAGCTCGCCAGGCTTTGCTCCCGTTAGCGCTGGGCCACCTAGGTGTGCTGGGCATGTGGCTGAGTCAAGCTTTCATGGGACTTGACCTTTTCCTGGCCTGCCCTGGGTGGGACCATGGCTTTGTTACTGAACTATGGCTACTGCCACCACCATTGACAGACCTGTCAGTCCAGTAGGGAGCAAGCCTGAATCCTATAGCAATCTGGGCTGCAGGGCACCTGAGGTCAATCCTGAGTCCCATTCCCAAAGCAACTCAGCCACCGAAGTCCCCACCAATGGGCAGGAGTGGACACAGGAAGTGGCTCTGCATGGGGGGCGTTGGTGACCTCATATGCTCTCTCCCTCGGAGCCCCAGTGGACATAAGGCCTTCTGAAGGCATGTGAGATTGCTTAGGCCTGTGGGCTGCAGACAGGGTTCTGTTCAAAGGCCAGTGGGAAGATGTCTGGAGCCTCCATCAGACCCCACAACTGGCAAGAGGGGAAACTTAATTTTTTAAATTAAAGCAAACCCAGCTCTGCTCCCTACAGGGCCTGGAAGCAGACACCCCAGTAGCAATAAGCACATCCAGTCCTCGGATCTTGGTTCCTAAATGCCACTCTCTAATTAAAAGCAACCAGGGCTTCTTAGAGAAATGACTGATTCCAGGGCTGAAGAAGGAAAAAAAACAAGATGAATCTGGAGCATCTCGTAGCGCTAGAGAGAAAGGAAATGCTCAAAAAAGTAACAGACTGGGGAGTGGACCGGGGAGAATGTCAGACACGGGAGCCAACTTGAACAAAATCCTACAGGGCCAAACCTAGACCAGGTTGGACAACAAAGAACAGAATAAGATTATAACCCAAAACAGAAAAGAAATATCCATGAATCCATAACAATATAAAGAACGATAGAAGAGATAAATAAATGGGGAGACTCGGAAAACCTTTCTTGCCAAAGAATCCCAAATAACTCACGTAGGCTTCCCCACTGCAGAAGGTGAGGCTTATTTTCCTACCGCTTTGCATGGGGAATGAACCTAGGGACCCTTTCAAAGACAGGAAGTGCACAAAGGGTTAATTTATGTATTTATTTTTTACATTGGAGAAACCTGGCAAACATCACAGTAACCAAGTTAACATCATCAGTGAAGAAAAAAATAAATAAATAAATAAATAAAAAATAAACAAATCCAGAGCGGCAGGACTATGTTGCTTAAATTTAAGATCAGGTATCAACAAACACTTGTACGGGACTTACTGGGTACCACCCACTGCTTTAAGTGCATTGCCCGTGTTTACTTTCTTAATCCTTCCAACACTCCCCTTGGAGGTGGGTGCCATTATTACCATTTTACGGATTTGAACACTGAGACACCCAGAGATTAAGTGATTTGCCAGAGCCACCTGACCTGTACATGTCAGGGGCAGGAGTCCAGCCCAGGCAGTCACAGAGCCCCTGAGAAAATGGCCTTCCACTTGCCTCTATCAACTGCCAAGACAGGGCTTTCTCCTCAGTCTCCTGGATAGACATCTCCCTAGATACGATCTGAGAAGCACTGGTTCTGGGGAAACTGAGGCCACGTAACCCGCCCTATGTCCCTAAATGCCACAGTGCTGCACAGGGCATTGGGGCCACAGAGATAAGGGAATCTCTTCTCTGCCCTCACGGAGTTCTCAGGAAAGTGGGGGTGGCAGTAGCAATACAGTAGGACCGAACTAAGACGAGGAGGAGCCAGAGGGGCACACCTGACCCAATCTGGGAGGTTCAGGCGGGCTTCCTGGAGGAGGAAGAGCCAGCCATTCAAGCTGAAGCCAATGTTTAGTGGGAGTCCACCATGTGAGGGGGAGAGAAGTGTCCCCAGTAGAACGGGTCCCCGCCCTCCAGACTCCAGACCTCTGTGGAGGGTGCCTGAGTTTTCCCGTTTGCCTAGGAGAAGCCCTGCTTCAGCTCCAATGCCACCCCAGCCCCCGAGCTGTCACGCGATGAGAAGCCCTATGATGCCAGCCCTGCTCTCATCCCCACCCCAAGCAGAACCTTCATTTCCAGCCTCTGCTGGGAAGTGAGCTTGCAGCCCACAGCCTTTCCTGGGCTCTGAGCTGGGGGGAAGTTAAAAGGGGGGCACCTTGGAAGTCCTTTGATGCAACCAAGCCCTGAGGGAGGCTAAGGTAGCAATTACAAAAGTGCCTGGTCGGGAGACACCCTCTTTCTCCACTGCTCCCAGCCTGGGTGGCAAGTTAAAACAGTATCACCAGGCACCAGCCTTGGATTTCCTAATTAATTAGCAAATCCTAAAGGAATAGGCGAGCTCTCTGCCCCTCCTTCCCCTGCTCCCCTCCTAGCCGTGGCCCAGGGCCGAGGACAAGGCCTGCTGCACAGCGATGCTGCCAGAGCTTGGGTTCTCAGGCGGGGCGCTCTGTGCCTTTGCCCATGCTGTGCTTCAAGTCTCCACCACCCTCTCCCCAGAACAATGTCTGGCACCCAGTAGGTCCTCGTAAATATTTGCTCAGTAAACAAATGAACGAGGGGGACAGCAGCCAGGCTTTTGGAACCCGAGGGCCCAGTGAGTCCATATGGAGCCATGTTTTTTGGCATCCCAAGATGCAGATAGTCTGGGGGTGCATGTTGTATGGACACCCGGCCCTCGCTGGCTGGCTGGGACCTCACAGGCAGTGAGGGAAAAGGGAACCAGTGTTTCTGAACACCTACTATGTGCCAGCCAGTGTGCCACGCCTGACACCTACTTTGTCTTATTGAAAGATCCCAATGACCCTGCAAGGCATGGAGCTATTTCCATGTTACAGATGGGGACACTGAGGTGTGGTGTGATTATGGTATCAGACCAAGATCCCACAGCTACGCGGTGACAGAGCAGCATGTGAGACAAAGGCTCTCTTGTCCCCCTGCCTGCTGCTGTGACATTTGGGGGTCCTGAGGGTTCTTAGGAAGCAGGGCAGCAGGAAGACTTTGCTGTGGGACCCTGGGCAAGGTCTCAGTGTCTCTGGGACTCAGTCTGTCCCCTTGTAACATGGAGGGCTCAAAGACGTCCATGCTGGCTTGTGTGAGGGGCTCCTCCTCCCCCGCCACAGACTTGCCTGCTCCCCACTCCTGACGCCCTCTCCCCAGGCAGCCCCAGGCAGCAGGCCCCACTCCAGCCCCTCAGGGGTCTGGCTTTCTAATCTAAACCTTGTCAGCCGGTCTCTGTCGGCAAACCAGGCTGGGTTTCTGGGAAGCTGCGGCTGCATCCTGCTCTGCCAGGGGAGGGGGCCCCCCTCTCTCCCTCTGGGCCTGGACCCCTTTTCAGCAGCCTCATCACATTCCCCAGCGGCCTCAGCAGCCTGGACAGATGCATGCAGTTTCCACATCGGTCTGGCAGAGCCAGGCAGCTCGTGACCAGGTCTCCTGCTGGGTGGAGGGGTCCTTCCCCCGAGAAGCAGGCCTCAGGGGCTTGGCAGACCAACTCCAGCATCTGGGTATTGAAAGTTCTACCTCCAAAGCCCCAGGACACAGCTACCATGCCCGCCTCCCCCAAACTCTGCACTCCTCTCATTGCACCCTTACTCTATCCAAACCCCCCAAACCTGCCCTGGCTTCTCCATCTGAGCGCTCCCCATCCCTTCACACCCCTCTCTTATTTCTGCCTGTGGAAATTATACAAACTCTTCCAAGCCCAACTCAAATTCTGCATCCTCCAAGAGATCTCCAGAACCTCCCCTGCTACCAACTGGTTCGGGAAAAATCAGCCCCACCTCCCCCGCACCCCTATTCCAGCACATGAATCCAGCGGGGCTGGAATGATGCTCAGAGGGATGTGCGCCTGTCCGTGACCCGCTCCGCTGAGCAGCCCCTGTACCCTTCTCCCCCCTACTGCTTTCAAGAACCCACGAACTAAACTATCATTATCCATCCACCCCGTTGTCCATGTACCCCATTCACCAAGGATCTGGTTTAGGTCTCTTGTCCTCTATAATTAGTAGCAGTGCCCCCTTTCACTCTCTGTCCCTATTTGGACCACGTTTTATTTGGTCACCCTGCCAGGAGGCATAGAGGAGTGCTTGCCTGAAGCTAGCAAGTGGTAAAGGCAGAATTCGAACCTGGCACCTTGGCCTAGATGCCTGCTTCACTCTGATGGGTTTTGAAGTGAATGAGCCTAGGCACTCTCTGGGGCCGGCTGTGTGCCATCCACTGCCTGGAGCTCTTTGCCACACCTTTGGCACGACCCACTAGCTTCCTCTTACCTTGCAGCTCATGTGTCACACAGCCTCTGAGAGAGGGTCCCCCATTACCCATCTTAAAGATACCCCAACCCCTACCATGTTGTCTTTGCGGACTATAGAATTCTTTCAGGTATGGGCTCACATGATATGATAACTATCTGTCATCGACCCCCACCTCCCGCCTGGGGCCAGTCCCACGAGGGCAAGGAAGGACAAGCCTGTTCTGTGCCTCCTGTACCCCCAGACCTAACACCTGGGGGTGACCCCCACATATTTGATAATGAAATCAATGAATGGTTCTTGGTACGAGAGAGAAGATGGGGAGTGAGAGAACCCAGGTGGTGTCCTCACAGATTCCCCAGTCTGCCAGGGAGAGACCGATGGAAACACCGCAAACACTCAAAAGATAAATGCTGTGGTTTGACAAGCATGGGGATGGCAGGACCCAAAGAAAGAGCAACTTGCTCAGTCTGAGACAGGTCAGGGAAGGCTTCCTGGAGGAAGTGGTATCTGAGCTGACTTGAAGGATGAGGCAGCAGGGGAAGAATGAAGGGTGTTCATCTCAGTCAGTGGGGCTGCAGTTTTGAGGGCAAGGCCTGGGCAGCAGGGAAGGTCAAGGCTACAGGCATGGGCAGGGGTCTAAACCCAGAGGGCCTTGTTGCCTTGCTAAAGGTTTTATTTTTATCCCAAGGATGGGCACCGGGGAGCAGCTCAATGGTTCCTAACTGGGAAGCAGGTGGGGAAGATGGGCAAGAAAATTTCAACTTCTATTTTTTAAAGAAATTATGCTGTTCCTTTGTAAAAAAATTATCTAAGTTGACATATTAAAAAAAAAGTTGATTTATTTGCTGGCCATTTGTGGAATCAGAGCCACAGGCTCCCTGGTCTTCCCTCTGGCCCTCCCCGCCACCCCAATGCAGGTGTTCCTGCCCCACCCCCTCTCCCTGCATCCCCAGCCATCTGTCTAGGAAGGGCCATTGTGGTGGCCTCTGACATCACAGCAGGGGGCAGAGTGATGTCACAGGGCCCCTTTGTGGCCTTGTAGGGGGAAGTGCCCCCACCAGAGGCCTGCTCCCCAACCCTGCCCAATCCAATTAAGCACGGGCTGGGGACAAAGGACGCTGCTTTGTGTTTTAACACTGTCTGAAGTGAGTCACAGGCTGCAAAGGGAGGGGACAGCAAGAGATTGTACATTCCAGAGCCTGCCACTTCCCCAGACTGGGCCTCCAGGTCAGGCTGGAAACCCTGCTGCCACCACCGGTCGTTGTCCCCATGTCCCTAGCCCTCCTCCCTGGGCTCCCGGCAAGTGGGACAACAGAGATAAAGGAGCTCCAGGCCCCATACCTCCCACCCCATGTCGTCCTCAGATGGAGGGCCAGAGCCTGCGACAAGCAGCTGCAAGCAGAACCTTCTCCTGAATCCCCTGAATGAGGAAGGAAAGCCGGGGGTACCAGGGGCCCTGGGCTGGGAGAAGGAGCAGAGCCAGCTGGAGCCGAGAAGGCAAAAGCCTCTGAAACACCGGCCTGGAGGATAAAGGCCTCAGGGCACAGATGGGGTTCTGAGGCTTATAGAGGGACTTGTCACCAGGCAGCATCAATGAGCACTTATTAATCACCTACTGAGAGCCACAATGGTCTATGCTGTGTGTCAGCTGATCCTTGAAACCCTGGAAGGTGGCAGTGGCATTAACCCCAGACTCGGCCACTCTCTGGCCAGGCATTCAAAGACGGAGGCCTAGCTTGGGGATGGCTAGACCGCCCTCTCCTCTCATGTGTCCCTAACGGAGGAGGGGGCTCAAGCTCTGGGGTCACAGGGCCTAGTTTGCAGTTCTTCTGCCACTAACTTGCATGCCCTCCCCTCGCTGAGCCTCTGTTAATTGGTCCATAAAACGGGATTAACAGAACCCCCTCACAGGTGTCATGAGGGCTGGACAGAGAGAGCTGAGTGCCCTAATGCTGCTCCAGGTCATTAGTCCCCCCGCTCAGCCCACCCCGGCTGGGGGTGGGGGCAGGGGCAGGGTATTTCCTAATCCTGGCACAACCACCCTGACCTCCATCTGTCCTTGGGCTTTAGCCCTCAGCCAAGCCCCTTCCCAGGCTGGCATCTGCACCCTTTGAAGGATCTGTTGAGGCCCTAGGCTTCAAGGAGGCCACAGCTGACTGGGGACACCTAGGTTGGAGGAGGCAATGGCTTTTGGACAGGCCTTGGCACAGCCCACAGTCACCCAAGTTTCTCCTCCGTTCTTGGCAGAGTTCCCAGGCATGCAAGGAGGCCGGGGGTGGCTCAATTTCAGGCAACAAAGTCCCCTTTCTCCCCAGCTTGAGGAATGCCCAGCACCCCCTCCCGCCCCCAGCCCAATCCATATCTGTTACCCAGACCCCTGTGTTCACTGCAGGGGGCCCAGGCCGATCACTGGCTCTGCCTTGAGCCTATGAAACAGTCCTGACCCTTTATGGGGTGGGAGGGCACCCTTGCCCCTCAGCAACTCCCCGCCCACAACATGCATGAGCGGGCACACACACGCACGCCCACGCGCACACACACAATCCCCAAACAGCCCAGCCTCAGGTCTCAGCTCGGAGCCCAGCCCGGCGCCTGGCACAGAGGCAGTCTGGCTGGGGGAGGGGACAGGCTACGGAGAGCGAGTGCCCTGCCTCACCTCGCTGTTCCTGTGTGTTCGTGCTAGATGATGTTTTTAAAAACATCGCAACTGACGAGTCACAGCTCCACCCACACCTGCCCCATTTTTTGAGGGAGGGTGGGGGCTCGTGCAGGGCACACTCAGACTCTGGAGGGATCCCCTTCAGAGCCTAGCCAAGGGCTACAAGGACAGTGGCCTCCCTGGTGGTGGTGGCACCCTTTGTATAGATGAGAACACTGAAGCTTGGAGAGGCGGCTTGGAGAGGTGAGGCCCAAGGTCACCCGGTGAGGAGCAGAGTGAGAATTTGAGCTCCAGCCCTGGGCTCCCATAGGTGGGAGGAAAGGTCAGAGATGCTCGGTCCCCAGGCCCCTCCCAAGCCACCTGGAGGCGGGTGCTCAGGCCTAGGCGGCTGCCCCGGTCTTGAACCCTGGACTGGATCTGTCCCTTCTGCCACAGCCCTGGCCAGACTCCGCCCAGACACCTCAGGAATGTTGGGAGTGGGGCACTCAGGGAAGATGGGACCTGGGGTCTAGGGGTGAACTGAACAAAGAAGTCACATGCCTGGACTCTCCCTCCACCCCTGGCTGGACCACAGCTGGCCGAGGGGGGCCCTCCAAGGGTGGCTGACCCACGGGTCCCTGCGTGCTGTGTGACTCTCGGTGTGCGGCTGCCTGTCTCTGGGTTCGGGGGCCGCAGGGAGGAGGGAGCAGAAGGGAATCTAAGGCGAGGGGCCTGCCGAAGGTCTGAGGTTGGGACTTCTGGCAGAAGGATAGCGAGAAGTGGGGGGCCAGCCCTGCGGTGGGCTCTTCTCCCTGCCTCCTCCCGCAGCCTCAGGAATCGCCTTAATTATAGCGTCAGCCTAGCTGCGCTTCCTGCCATAAACCCAGGAATCTAAATTAGAAGGCAGGAGGCCGGCTCCCCCTTCTCTTCGACCCCCCAAGTCTGCCGGGAAGTTCTCCTGGAGACAGGCCGCCAGTGGGGGGCTAACAACAGAGGTGCCCAGGGCTCAGACTGCATGGGGCAGGGGGAGGCGAGTGACTCTCCATAGAATCTTCATGCTCATCTGTCACTGCCAAGTGCCCACTGCATGCCAGGCACGGGACTAAATTAGCTCACTTGTCTCTCCCGGCAGAACCGCTAGACTGACGTCAAGATTCCCTTTGACAGAGGAGGAAACTGAGGCATAAGCCCAAGGTCACCCAGGGTGTTGGTGGCTAAGCCAGCTGGACATAGGTCTCCAGCTCCCAGGGCTGGCAGCCTTTGCAGAAGGCTGGAGGGGGGTGGGGATGGTAGTGTGGGGACATTGGCGATGTCTAGCCCATCAGAGGAAAGGGGAAGGGAAACCCAGACCCATGCGTCAGCCCCCTCAACCGCAGGAGGAGATGGGAGGGCTGTTGATGGGAAGGGGTTTGAGGGGCTGCTGTGCAGAGACCAGGGGGAGGTGGGCCAGGTGTGTTCTGAGCAGAGTCTGCCTTCTGCAAGCCTGGCCTGGGCCTCCCCGTCCCTGGGACCTGGCCAGGTAGACCAGAGATGCAGATGGGCCCCTTCAGATTCAGAGTGTATGAAACCCAGCCAGATGTGTGTGTGTGTGTGTGTGTGTGTGTGTGAGAGAGAGAGAGAGAGAGAGAGAGAGAGAGAGAGAGAGAGAGAGAGAGAAAGTATGTGCATGCGTGCGGTGGGGAAGTGAGGTCATCTGGGCAGAAGGGAGCTGAGCTTGTCCAAACCACTGGAGCCACTGGGGGAAAGAGAGGCAGACTTGTGGGGAGTGGGGGAGGGGCGACTGAGAGAGGGAAAGAGACCAGAGAGGAGAGATAGCAAAGGACAGAGAAGAGACAGAGGGACAAGGGTTTTGGGGAAGGCAGACAGACAGACAGGATGACGAAGGATGTTGAATCGGGGTGGGGAGACAAGGAAAGGCCCAGAAAGAGGCTGAGTTTAAGAAAGAGGGAGCCAGAGAACAGAGACAGGGTACCCCGTGGGTGAAAGGGGTTTCTCACTTACGCCTGCCCTGAGCAGGGACTGAGGGAAAACGTCTCATGTCTATTTTTTTCCTTCTAGTCTGAGATCACTCATCCCTGAGGCAGTTTTTGGAGAACCCCTTATGTGTGCATCATAGGGTATGCTTGAAAGGACAGAGGAAATGAGGGTGACCTGATGGGGTGTCGGCACGGAGGCTGCAGTTACAGAGGAAGCTGGTGCAGAGCTGAGTCGGGTCCACCGCCTGGCAGGCCTTGGGCAGAGACCCAGGCCCTCCCATCATCCAACTCCCCTCAGTGGCTCGCTAGGCCCCACAGGCTCCGAAACCTGCCCGCCTCACCTCCCACTCTGCTTCTCCCTAACCACAGCGAATGGCCAATGTCTGGAGACATTTTTGTTTGTCCCAGCTGGAGGGGTGTGCTACTGCTGTCTAGTGAGGAGAGGCCAAGGATGCTGCTAAATATCCTATAACGTACGGGACAGCCCCTGCAAGGGAACTAGCATGTTCCCCCAGCACGTGCCAAGTTAGTTCCTGCCTCAGCGCCTTTGCACTTGCCGCTAACCCTAGGAATGCTCCCTCCAAATCACACAGCTTCTGCCTTCTCCCCCTTCCAGAATCTGCTCAAATATCCCCTCTTCAGAGCAGGTTTCCTTGACAATCCCTCCCTCTCTATCGTAAACCTCTGATTATTTCCCTCCTGCCACTTATCCCCAAATCATGATGATCTTGTTTATTTATTCAAATCCCTATTATAGTTTGTCTACCCTCCACTTGGCTGCAAGCTCCAGAGGTGGGGAAAATGAAGCTCGGGGAGGGGCGGGGGTGTCACGTGACTTGTCCACAATGACATAGCTCGTCAATGGCTGAGCTGGGATCTGAACCCAGGCAGGCTGGCTTCAGAGTTCGTGACCTTGACAGAGCCACGGCACAGCCTCTCTGCTAATGTGAGTTGAGTGGATGTATGACCCAGTCACCGGGCCACATATCTCAAAAACCCAAGCCGCCGTATCTCTCCCTGAGAAAGCCTCCTCGTCCCCCACTTCCGATCTGGGGTGCTGCTGTTGATAGAGCTGAGGCTTCTGGAAAGGCGGAGGCCAGAGGCACCCCTTATCTCTGCTCCAAGTCCCTACAGTGAGGAAACTTGGGAGCCCAGGCATGGGGCTCCTCGCCATGGGGATCCCCCATCATAATCACTGTACTGGGGTCACAACCGCTGCCCTGAGTCACTGTTGACTTTCCCAGGCACTCCTAGGCACAGGGGTGGAGGCGCACCCCTTCTCCCTGCCTCCCTGGAAGGGGAGAGTGGGCTGAGTGTGGGGCGTCTGAGGGCTATGCCGAGCTCGAGCTCGCACTGGGGCCACTGCCACCCCTGGCTGACAGCCCCAAATGAAAAACTACTCAAGAGGGGCGAGCCCGGTAGGGACAGGGGGAAGTTCTCACTGGGAAGCCGTGGGCACCCTTGCCCGTTGGGGATGGGGAGAGAAACTTGGAAAGCTGTCCGGAGCTGTTTGCTGCCCAGATTCCGGGCTGGGAGGCCCCGCCCAGTCCATGACCCACTGACTGGTTCTCTTCCTGTATCCCTGGGCCCCCCTCTGCCAAGCATCGGTACCTCTGGACTAACCCAGCAGCTGCACGACCCTGTCCCAGTCTCCCCAACACTTCTTTTTCTGGCCCTGTCTCCTCTCCCAGAATCTGTGGAGCCAATCAAGTGACAATCTGGACCTGGGATCTGTCAAGAAACTCCTTAATTTTAATTCATTTTTCTCTTTCATAGTGTGGTAGTTAGAGCATGGATGTTAATCCACATGGCTGAGTTAATATTTTACTTTACTGGTGACAGAAAGAAATCCAACTATGGAAGGTGAACACACAGTATAAGTATACAAATGCCTTACCGTTAAAGTGTACAGCTGGAACTTATTGGATTTCATTAACCAATGCCACCATAAAAATAAGTTAATTAATTAAAAAATTAAAAAGAATTAACCATAATTCAACCAATAAGAATATATATATGTGTGTATATATATATATATACACACACACATATATATATACACACATATATATATATATACTCACACACACACACACACACACACACACATATATATATATATATATATATATATTTTTTTTTTTTTTTTTTTGCTTCACCACTTACTAGTTGTGTGATCTTGGGCAAGTCCCATCTCTGAGCCCCCATTTTGCAACAGGAAAGATGGGCAAGGTTAACAGGGGTTCTGAAGGCTTCATTGGAACGAGGCATGAAGTGTTGAGCATAGCACCCAGCTTGTCGTACCCAGCTTGTGGTAAGTGTTCAATCCCAGGGAGCCTTTTTTTTTTTTTTTTAATTTTCCATGAAAACATTTCTGAGGCTGCTAAGGACACACAGACCATCAACAGCAACCCCAGCCCAAATAAGACCTTGACTTTGAAGGCCTCCTGATGGAAACCAGGCAGGAGCCTGGGGTTCCAGTCCTGGCTTTGCCATTGGGTTGCTATGTCATCTGGGTAAGTTATTACCCCTCTCTGGGTCTCAGGCTCCCTGTCTGAACAATGACCAGTTGGCTTGGATGACCTCAGGCAAATGACCTCTGTCTCAGTTTTCATCTGTAAAAGGGAATAACAGTAGTACCCACCTATAAGAATACTAAGAGAAATCAGAGAATTATTACAGGTAAAACTGTTAGAATGAGTCTGATACTTAGCACTCAACAGATATTAGCTATTGCTATTAGTAACATTATGTCAGGACTTTTTTCAAGTGAAATGTGATTTATAGATCATAAAGTTAATCCTTTTAAAACATACACTTCAGTCATTTTTAGAGGATTGTGTAATCATCAATACTATCTAATGATTTCAGATCATTTTCATCGTTCCAAAATAAAACCTTGTATTTATTCATCACTCCCCACTCTCCACTCCACCCCTCAACCACTAATCTACTCTCGGTCTCTATGGCTTTGCCTGTTCTGGACGTATCATATGAATGGAATATGCAGTATTGTGTCTGGCTTCTTTCACTTAGCACAATGTTTTCAAGGTTCATTCATAACGTATCAGTACTTAATTCCTTTTTATGGCTTAAATAGTATTCCATTCTATGGCTATACCGTATTTATTGAACATTTGGGTTATTTCCACTTTAGGGCTATTATGAACAATGCTCTTACAAACATTCAAGTATAAGTTTTTGTTGAAGATATATTTTTATTCCGCTGGGTGTCTTCCTTGGAGTGGAAATGCTGGATGATGTGGGAACTCCATGTTTAATTTTTGGAAGAACTGACAGACTGTTTTCCAGAGTGGCTGCACCATTTTATATTCCCACCAGCAATGTATGAGGATTCCGATTTCTCCAAACCCTTGCCAACACTTGTTAATGTGCGTCTTTTCATGGAAACCATCTTAGTGGGTGTGAAGTGATATCTCACTGTGATTTTGATTTACATTGTCCTAACGACTAATGATATTGAGCATCTTTTTGTGTGCTTATTGTTCCATTCACATATTTTCTTTGCAGAAATGTCTATTAAAATACCTTGTCCATTTTTTCATTGGGTTATTTGTAATTTTATTATTGAGCTATAAGAGTTCTTTATATATTCTGGATACTAGGCCCTTATCAGATATTTGAGTTATAAATGTCTCTCCTTTGAGACATTTATAGTTTCCTTTGAGGCACTAAAGTTTTCCATTTTGATCAAATCCATTTAAATATATCTTTTCCTTTGCTTGTGCTTAGATGTCCTATTAAAAAATCTATTACCTAATCCAAGGTCACAAAGAATTACACCAATTTTCTTCTAACAGTTTTATAATTTCATTTTATTTATTTATGTTTAGGAATAATGATAAAGATTTATTCAAGGGTCTCGAGGGTTTGCAAACCAAAAACACAGCCAGGCAATCTGCAGAGTGTTCCGAAAAGACAAGAAAAGACGAGTTTTTATAGTGAAAAGCACAGTCTTGAGAAGAATCAATCCTGCCTTTATAGCCTCTGGGTTTATCCAAGAACAGTGGATGTGAGGCAGTCTGGATGATGCATGTCAGGTGGCCTGGGTACACGAACATTCTTCCTTTAGTCCTTTAGGAGGTAACCAAAAAGTTATCTGTAGGTGAGATGTATATCCAGGCACTGACGCAGGGCTGGAAAGTTCAAAAGTTTAAGTTCCCAAGCCAGTTAAAAAAAAATAGGACCATTTCCTCATACCTCAAACTGCTTGATTTTTGTAATTTAGCAGCTTGACAATAGTGACTCCATTTTCTCTTCTCTCTGTTCCTCAATCACGATCACATTCATAACCATAACAATCTCAATTTCTACCCTTCTCAAGCCTCATAATAACTCTAGAAGAATGACACTATTACTAACTTCATATTACGGAAGAGGAAATGAGGCTAAAAGTGATCTAGTACCTTGTAGAACAAGTTCACACTGTGAGAAAGAAAGAAAGTTTCTTTCGAAGAAATATTAGAACAATTTCCTCTTTGGTTCCCTTGGAAATTATTTTATAGTAGTAAAATACGAACTATATGGAAATCAATGACAAACAAATGTGCATCTAGAGACACATGCTCTGCGGTCTTACGTACAGGACTGTGATAAAACAGAAGTCACACAGGCATATGCCTAATGTTAAATGTTAGAAGTGACAAAACGATAGTGATGCCGTAGCCTTCTCAACATGGAAATTAAGATTATTTTGCTTTATCTCAGACTGATGAGAGATGTGAGTTAGAAAGGATTTACAAAGGGGGACAAATATGGGGTGACAGAAAGAAATCTAACTATGGGAGATGAACACACAGTGTAAATACATATATCCCTTACTGTTAAAGTGTACAACTGAAATTCATTAAATTTCGTTAACCAATGTCACCATAAAAATAAATAAATAAATTTTAAAAATAATAATTACTGACCGGAAAAAAAATGGCACAAATGATAGAGGCTCTGTTCATCCCTCTGGTGACCGAATCAAAGTTGTGGAGGAAACAAGGAGCAGCAGCAAGGACAAATCGCCTGGGATCTAGATGAACAAGCTATACAACTAGGGAGAAATCTAAGAAATCACCCTGCAGAAGGTAGGACAAGGCAAGGACATGGGGCTGTCCGGTCTCCAGGGACCGAGTGAGTGGGGGTGGTGTCCACGAGCAGATTTTCACGATGACAGACCTGCTCCCTCTGAGCACCAGTGCTGATCTGGCTGTGTGCAGGGGGCACCAGGGACTTACAGGGAGACATTGCCAGAGTGAGGGCCGAGGTGAGATTCACTCCATACAGAAGTGCCGGTGGTATCTGTTGTTCCCTGTTGAGCTCTCACCTCTCCCAGTGCGTGGACATGGTGCCACCATAGCCCTGACATCATCAAACTGGATAACAGAGGTCACTCTGCCCAGAGGATTCCCTGAAACCCCACCTACCCCAACTCGAGCCTCACCCAAGCCACATTCAGGTATATCCTCGGCGAGTCAGGTGCTCCTTGCTGAGCAGCACCTAGACTCACACGGGAGGCAGCTGGCCTCGCTTACTGCCATGGCCTTTTGAGGCAACTACGAGCATAGCATCTGTGGATTGCTTGCTGAATCTTAACAGGTGGCCCTGGAGGGACAGAGGCTTGGGCTAAATTTGGCCTGCAGCTGAACCCTTCTCAGGACTGTGCCAATAGACACCTACTTCACAAATCCACACTAACAAGACCGGGAGACTTAAGAGTTTTGTTTAGTACACAGAAACGGAAAGGCAGCCAAAATGGAAAGACAAAGAAGCAAAAGCCATAAGAGAGAACAGAACATAGATCCAGATATAATGGGGTCAAGTAATCTAACACATGCAGATTTCAAAACACTGGTTATAAAGATGCTCAATGAACTTAGGAGAAGTGATTTAACAAAGAGATTTAAAAAATATAAAAATGAAAATGGAAATTATAAAAGGAAACCAGTCATATTATCTGAGATGAGAAGTACATTAAAAAAATAAACAAAGGAATAAACAAAGTGAATAAAGAATCAGGTCAAATGCCCTATCTAAAGGGTGGGAAAGCCAAGGGCGTGTAAGCAGAATGGCAAGAGATAAGATGCCAAGACTATAAAAATAATTTAAGGAGCATATTGGACACTTTTAAGGGTCCATAGCCATCTGATTGACATAACTGAAGAAAATCAAGATGTTGAACAGCTGTTTAAAGAAGTAATGATGGAAAACTTTCCTAACCTGGTGAAAGAAAAGGACATAAAACCCCAGGAAGCTCAGAGAATTCTAAAAATCAGGGATCCAAAGAGGCCCACATCAAGACACATCATAATTAAAATTCCAAAGGTTAAATACAAAGAAAGAATATTAAAAGCAGCAAGAGAAAAACAAATAATTACTTATAAGGGAACACCCATAAGACTGGCAGCTGATTTCTTTAAAAAAAAAAAAAACATGCAGGACAGAAGGACTTGGCAAAAAAATATTTGACAAGATGAAGACCCAAGATCTATAACCAAGGATACTTTATCCAGCAAAGCTATCATTTAGAGTTGAAGGATAGATAAAGAGCTTCCCAGACAAAAATAAGCTAAAGGAATTTATTACTGCCAAGCTCGTATTACAAGAAATATTGGAGGGACTTCTTAAAGAAGAAAAAAATACAAAAGACTCACTTCAGGTTAAAAGACACACACAGACTAAAAGGAAGTGGATGGAAAAATATATTGCTTTGATGGACCTAGAAGGTATTTAAGTCAGACAGAGAAAGATAAATACTATATGATTTCACTTATATGCAGAATCTAAGGAATAAAAAGATCCAACTAATCAAAAACAGACTCACAAATATAGTGGACAATTTGGTGACAGACAGAGGAGAGGGGTGTTTGGGGGGCTGAAAGAATGGGGTGAAGAGTTTAAAAACTACTAATTAGTAGCTGATGGATGGTCTTGGGGATGGGGAGCACGGCATAGGGAATGCCATTAGCATTAATATGTTGACTAGGTAGATGGTCAGAAAGGAAGGAAGCAAATGGGGGGAACTATATAGATGTCTAACCAATGTACTGTATACTTGAAACTATTTAAAAGAAATAAATTTTAAAATAATAATTTAAAAAATTAAGTGATTACTGATAGATAAATAAATAATAAATAAATAAGAAAGGATTTACATATAAAACCAAAGCTTACCTGTTTATTGCATAACCCTTTACTTGTTAGCTCTATATCTTTAATGAAGCAAGTTTTTGAAGATTCTTTGAAGTTTCTTTCTTTTATATTATTTTCTCTGTCTTACACTCTCCTTAAGTCTGTACAAATTCTCAACTAGTTTGAGAAACTTCAGTAATTTCTTCATTGAACGGATATTTACCAAACAGTTTTACAATTTTTAGTTCTTAGATTTGGGACTTTGATCCATTTTGAGTTAACGGTGCGTGTGGTATATAACGATGTGAAATAAAAGTCCAATTTCATCCTTTTGCATGTGAAAATACGGTCATGCCAGCATTATTTGTTGAAACGTCTATTTCCCCGTTCAGTTTTCTTGGCACTCTTGTCAAAAAATCAATTGACCACAGTGCATGCATTTATTTCTGGACTCTCAATTCTGTTCCTTTGATTTATGTGTCTAACCATATGCCCACACCACACCGCCTTGATTACTGTAGCTTTGCAGTAGATTTTGAAATCAGAAAGTGTGAGTACTCCAGATGCGTTCTTCTTTTTCAACATTGTTTTGGCTTTTCTGGGTCCCTTGCATTTCCATATGCATTTTAGGATGAGCTTGTTTATGAGAACCTTTGAAACTGTGGTTCTATCTCATATATTGGAATTATAAATACCTCATATATTGGAATTATAACTATATATTTATATACCTCATATATTGGAATTATAAATATATATATTTATATATATTATATATTATATATTATATATATAATATATGTTTATATTATATATTATAATATATATTTATATTATATATATTTATAATTCCAACATATATATAAATATATATATAAATAATATATAATATATAATATATATAATATATATATAAATATATATATTTATAATTCCAATATATGAGGTCATTGTGGTCTGTTTCTCTTTTTTTTTAATTTAAATATAATTGACCTATAACTTTGTATAAGTTTAAAGTGTTCATGTTTATTTGATAAATTTATATATTGGAATATGATTATCATCTTAGCCATTAGCACCTCTATCGTGTTGTGTAATTGTTATTTCTGTTGTCTTTTATTTTGTGTTGATTCTTGCTCATGGTGTCTTGTTTTCTCGTGTGCCTGTTTGTCTTTGACTGTGCTGCTCACTATATCTGACAAATATTTGGAAAAAGATTATGAGGCCTAAGATAATGACACCTCCCTTCAGAAATGTTTTTTTTCTTTGCATCGACCAAGCTCCTGAAGACACTACTAATCCAAGGCCACTTTAATTTAAGTTCAAGGTTTGAGTTTCTTGAGTCACCCAAATCCCCGTGCTGAAGGCCTGGTTTTCTTCGGGTTCACCCTTATTCTAAGGATGTCTCAACTTGTAAAAATGTGGGGTATCAGGCTCCCTCTCTTAGACAAAAGGCTGAGCTTACCTTTTATTCTCCCTCCTCCCACACTCCCCATGAGGCATCAAAACCACAGCTCAGTTTCAAAGCTCTTTCTCCCAGACTGGCAAATGCCCTTGGACTAATGCAGCCTTCCACACTGGGCTTTCCTCCCTGGAGTCTTGCCTTCTCCTAGATTCTTACTAGGGAATTCTCCACCCCCTTGTTAATTATTTGATGGGCTTAAGAAGATATTTTTTTTTTATTGGATCTGGGGACTATAATTGTCTTCAACAGGAGGGTTGGTCCAAATCACTCACCCCACTGTTACTGAAGGCAGAAACCCCTGCAAAACCATAATTTCTCAGTGGCATTTCCTTACCTTTGCCCAGGCTGTGCCCAGGCCAGGATCTACCCCGTCTCTACTCATCTCAGGCACTCCTAATCGCAAAGCCCTATACAGAGCTTTGCCACCAGAAGCTCTTCCAGCTCAAGCCCTGGCCCCTAGAGTCCACAGCCCTGCCACTGCATTCATTCGCCATCAAACATTTATGTGGCACCCACAGTATGCCGGGTCCATCCTGGACACTGGGGATCAGCTGAGAACGGCACAGAGGCTGCCCCTTACCCTTGAGGACGATAATAGACAGTTGGTTGCAACCCAGAGGGATCAAGGTTGGGAGGAGGAAGCAGAGGGAGCCATGAGGTACATCGCAAAGAGATCCAACCAGAGGAGGCTTCCCTGGTAATATTTAAGCTGAGGCTTGAAGGATGTGTAGCAATCACATGGCGAACAGGGTTGGGGTGGGAAGGGCGTTCCAGGCAGAAGGAAGATCTGAGAAGGAGCAGAGCTGGTGAATCAGAACGGGGTGCGAGGGAGGAGGGGACCCGGGGTGAAGGCGGGAGGTGGGCCGAGCACCCCTGTCTGACTTTACGGTTCTCCTCTTCCCTCTTCCCTCTTCTGCTCCTAAAGGCAAGGCTGCAAGGAGAGGAGAACCTCACATCCCAGGGAAAGCAAACTCCCTTGACCTTCTGCACTAAACAGCTCCTTTCAGGGAAGGTCATGGTCCCTGGCTGCCTGAATCCTTCAGCTTCACCTCCTTCCTCTCCTCTTGCCTGGGGCAGAATGGTGAATGGCCACATCCCCTTGTCACAGGAGAAGCAGGATGTAGAGCTGAATGAAGCTATAGAGATTGTCTTCCTTAACTGCCCCTGCCGGGGTGTCTCCCATACAAGCCCTGAGGCCCTTCCTGCAGCTCCATCCTCACCGGGCTGTTTGTCTTGGATGTGGTCCCTGATCTAGGGAGCCGGGAGGGATGTGGTGCATTGGCCCCGAGCCCTGAACTTTCAGGAAAGGTCCCAAGTGATGTTGCTCTCTACCCAGCCAGGATTCTATAATGACTAGGGACACACAGAACCTCCGGCCCCTCACCTGCTCCCCGGGTCACCCCAACATCAGTCCCAAAGGGGAAGGTTGGTTAACCCTCAGAAAACCAGCAGTTGAGAGGGGAGGCTAGATTTCTGTTCGGACCACCGCCTTGTTTATAGCAGGGAGTTGGGTCAGTCATCTCAACTGGGAGAGGGGTTCCTTCAGCCATTTACCCCACTCAGTCCCACCCACCCTATTGTCCAGATGGCTAAACAGAGCCTCAGGTCACATGGCTAATTCCCTTCTCTGGTCCTCTCCCTGCAGGTGCTTGTTGGCCAGCCATGGTGGCCATGGTGGCTGTGGTGGCCCTGGTGGCTGTGGTGGCTGTAGCTGCAGGTGCGGCAGGAGTTAACCATTCAGCCCAAGAGCCTGAAATGTGGCCTCCTGGGAACAGAGAGAGCTCCCAGCTCGGCTCCTCTCCCACCCGTCATGCTCCATCGGAGGCTGACACTTTCCTGGCCCGCGGCGCCAGGGGCATCAACAAAAAAAGACGGGTTTTGTTCCAGTGTCCTAAGACTCAGTCCTTGCCTTCCCGCCAGAGACCACCAGACACACACCTGAACAAAGGTGGGTCCTTTCGTGCAAGGTGGGGGAACACGCTCCTGGGGAAGGCAAGGGGCAACCCAGCGAGCGGGAGTCAGGAAGGACGACAAAAGGGGTTGGGGCTGCGGCTAGGTGATTGATCCAGGGAGGGCTACGGGGGATGGAGCTTTGCCTTGGGTGGGGCGCCATCATGACCGGGCAGGGCAGGGGAGTGGGGAGGGTGGTTAGTCTGCGATTGCATATCTTAATGTTAATCTAAAAGGGAAGAAAAATGAAGGGAAGCTAAAGCTGTGATTGGCAAAGAAGCAGCCGTCACAGGTCTAGCCAGGATAGAGGGACGTGTGGTCATCTCTGTGGTTTGGACTATGTTCATTTCTTCCCCTCCCCTCCCCCCACATCTCCGTGTCCAGACGTGATCGCAGAATGGTCTTTTTTTTTCTGTCCTGATCCATCGCGGTCTTTGAGTGGCTCTGACTGATGCTTGTGATCTATAAAATTGTTTTGCTTAACAGGAGCATGCCCCAGCTTAGCTAGGAGGGCTGCTTTTCTCTTTCTCAATTTGAAAGGGAACAGCGTGGAGCCCTGGAAAGCTGGCCACGACACACAGGGTTCCCAAGAGGGCACATGTCAGCCAAGCCTTATCTGTTGGCCCCAAGGCTGCAGAGGAAGCGCAACTGAGGCAGGGAAGCCCAGAGGCTTCAGAGTCACACCGGGGTTCAAGTTCTGACTCCGCTCTTGGACAAGTCACTTCTCCCCTTGCCAGGTCACCCACTCAACAAATATCCAGGGGTTGGGGACCTTGGCCAAGTGCCAGAATTCTCTGTCACTCAGTTTACCCCTCTAGAAAACAGGAATAATATTGGTACCTAAGAAAAATTAGAGCTTATCTCTTAGGGCTGCTGAGCTGTACTTCCCAGGGGTCCCTGCCTCCCCCGACCACCCCTGCCTTGTGACCCTTTATTGAGGAGGAAGCAAGAGGGTTCGGCCTACTTTGGAGAGTGAGTTCCCTGCCCACCGGCCTAGGAACCTCATACCTCAGCTTGTCCCCAAGCAGGTCTGGAGCTGCACAAAGCCTACGATTTCAGCTGCTCCTGGGGCTGAACTATGTGACCCAGCAAAGCAGGTGGCCCCACATCCTGGAATTGCCCTGTAGGCAGCCAAACCCCCGACTCTGCCCAAGTACCAGCCCCACCACCATGGCCTGAGTACTGCCTGTTCCTTGGTCCAAGTCTGATCAGCTGGACACTGTGGGGAAGCCCTCCCAGCACGGACACCCTATGGTTCCCTGGCCTTCTCTAGAACACCGGTGCCAAAGTGGTTAATGGGGCCTGGGGAGGCAGAGAGGGTGCCAGGGCTGTGGGGGTGGAGGAGGGCATGCACCATCCTGCCTTCTTCAGGTGTGGAGGAGGGGGTGGTGACAGAGGAGGGTGTGAGACTAGCATAGGAAGAAGTGTGTGTCCCTGCCAGAGATGGTTACCTGGGCTTAAGTGAAATGGCAAGTGGGGGCTGTCAGCGGAGGGCGATGGGTGTAGGTGTGTGTAGAACGTGTGGGAAGGACTCCGACAGCAGGGTGGGTGCATATTCGAGTGTGTGTGTGTGTGTGTGTATGTGTGTGTGTGTGTGTGTGTGTGTGTGTGTGTGTGTGATGCCCACACCTTGGTGGGCAGGTCTCAGAAACAGCCTGGGTTTAGGTTCCGCACTGGCCTGGGTCATTTCCCAGTTGTGTGACCTCAGCCAGGACACTTGCCCTCTGTGAACCTCATTCGTCCACTCCACAAGTACTATCTGAGCTCTTGGCAAGTGTCGGTCACTAAGAAGACAGGGACAAAAGAGGCAGACAGAGTCCAACCCCCTCCTTCACCTGCTAACCTAAGCCTCAGTTTCCCCATCTTTAAATTGGGGGGGTGGCAATATCCATCTCCGAGATAATGTCGGTAGATTGTATGAAATCTGGTCAAAGGGCTTGGTGGACATTTTTGTCTTCCTCTTGGAAACCTCGATGCCGCACCTCTCCTTCCAAGGGACACAGTAGGAGCCCCCCTCAGGGCATGACCCAGCCCTCAGACCACCTGCATTCTGCCTGGCTCACGTGGGCCCTGGGAGTGAGTGGCAAAGGTATCTGGGGCAGGGTGGATGATAAGGGGGCCTCGTGTTCCAAGAACACTGGTGACTTCCCAGCAGCAGCCGAGAGAAGCGGGGGCAGGTCTGGAAGACAAAGAGTTTCTGTGGGCCCCCTTCGGTCACCCCCCCACACACACACACCCACCAAGTGGGCACAGGTGTGGGATGGAAACTCCTCCGACAAGCTAGGACATCCTCTTTCATGGGGGAGAAGGGGGCAGGGTAAAGGGCAGAGGAGGTGGCTGCCAACTTCTCACTGGGCTGCTGTTTGCATCCAAGCCATGAGCTGGCTCTTGGCTTCGCTGCCTGCTCCCCAGCCAGGTGTGCTAGGAGAAGCTGGCTGGCTCCGGCCCGGCCCCCATCAGCAATGAATGCTCTGGCTCAGCTGGATTTGGGCACCAAAAGAGATAGCTGGGGCAGGGTGACTCCGGACGCTTGCTTAGAACCAGATGCCTGATGTCCCCCTCTGCCTGATTTCTTTCTTGGGCCCATGGCCACTCCTCTGAGTCTGAGGAACAGCCGTGCCCCCTTTCAGGGGAGGCTGGAGAAACCTCAGGGGACTTTGGGGCCAGAAAGGACAGTGCCCTGGAGAAGAAGAGGTCGGTGCCCTCTCTTTTCAATATTAGCGGACTAGGGGTGTGTCTCAGTGAGGGTGGCTGCCACGGGCCAGCCTAGAAGGCAAGTAGGGAAGAAACGGGCTATAGCTAACGTAGGAAAAATTCATGGGAGACCCTAGATTATCGCTGAGTCTCACCGTGAAGGATGCTGGTATCAGAAACAGATGCTGATGCGGCTGCTGACCTGACCCCTCTCGGGGCTGCTTTTGGCAGGGGAGAGAGGACGGGCCAGGAGAGAATGAGGAGGGAACCAGGGAGCAGGGTCCCCTTTCCATACCCAGTGAGGGGTGTGTGGATCCCAAGCTCCCCATTCACCCATTTCCTGCTACGTTGCCAGCCATCACTGTGGAGAGGACCCAGGCTTAGGGGTCATAGAGTTAGAATTGTGGGGTATAGGTAATCCTGTTATCCTTTATGAGCCTGTTTTCCTCTTCTATGTGTGTACCTGCCTCTCAGGTCCCATGTGAGATCACACCATGTCACCCCAGCAGCCCGATGTGTGAGCACTGTGTATGCCACGCCTCCTTGCACACGGTTTAACTTATTCCTCCCATCGGCCCTCTAAAGCAAGCGCCATTATAGCCCCATTTTACGGATGAGGAAACTGAGGCCTAGGGAATCCAAGGGAGACATGTGGTAAGCTGGGAGATACGTGTCCTGGGGGGCCCCTGGCCTCCTCTCTCACAGAGCAGCGAGTGAGGCCACGAGGCCTGGTGTGTTGCAGCTTGCAGAAGGGGAAGAGGCTGATAGCTGAGCTCCGGGTTGCGGTCGGCCTCGTTGAAAGGGATGCTCGTCATCCAGGCAGGTGTTCTCTTCCAGTCGCCTTCCTGAGTTTCATTTCCTTAAGCAATGGGTCACAGCTGCACAGCTGGCTCCCCTAATGATGCTGAGTGGCATCCAGGGCCCCAGGCTGAGGTTCTGCCCAACACCCACCACCCTCAGCTTACGGGGCCACCCTCGGACCTGCCGCAAGGGACGACTGCTTCCTCACGCACCCAGCCCTCTGCCAGGGCTCTGCCTCCCCGTCCTGCACGCGTGCCCCGCTTCCCCGCGTCCCGCTGTCCCGCTCCTGGCATCGTCTCCCGGGGCATTTGGCGTTGGGATGTCCAGAGAGAGACGCAGAGAGGCTCTCTGTCCTGACCCAGTTCCAACCTCGCGTTTGCTTTCTGTTCAGAGAATAAGGTGTGGGGAATTAACATACCCTCAGCGCACCTCATGTCACAACACTGGGAGTGGGGGAGCCAGGAGCAGAACCCAGGCAGCCGCCCCAGCTCACCCTTCCAATCTCATCCCCTCGACCTCTGACCTCCGACCTCTTACCTCTGTTAAACCTTGCTCCCTTCCTCCTTTACCAGACCCCCTCACCCACCACCACCCGCCCCTTCCCGCTGCTGTCCAAGCTGCAGCCTCCCTTCTGACCTCCAGCCTCCAGTCTGGCCCCTCCCAGCAGCCCCCTGTGACCACCCCCGACCTCCACCCGGAGCTGAATCCTTCATGGCTCCACTTGACCTCCTGTAAAGTCCTGACTGCTGGCTCTGGCATTCAGAGAGGGCGTGGGCTCTCCGCCACCTGGGCCTGCAGGGCCTTCCCCTCACAGCTAGCCTCCTGGCCCCGAGTCTAGAGGTGTCTAGAGGTGTTGGACACAGTGGTCCCTCATGAGTCCCCAGGGAGAACTGAGGCACAGAAAGAGACTGACTCTACCTTAGCCCAGCCCAGGGCTAAGCCCTCACCCCCCCCATCTCGTTGCCCACCCCAATCCCTGTAAGCCCGAGCTGATGAGGGGGAGGTGGGAAGCCTGTGCAAATCACCCCTAGATGCTGCGGGCACCGTTTAGCCTCGCTGCCCACCCACGTGCGCACTCCTGCCCCAGCAGCCACGGGTCAGGGCACAGGCCCTGAGGCCACCTCCCAGCGCCGTCCCTGGGGTAGGCCACAGCTTGGCGCGCTTCTCCCGTTCCAGACAGGGCTCCACCCTGGTGCGCCCACCCCACTCGCCCTGCCCCGGCGGCCCCCGGCAGGTTGTTTTCCCCAGCTCTCAGCCTCCAGGGCCTGCCAGTCACGTAGCCAAACTCGTTCCTCCTCTCCCGCTGCCCAGGCTGCTGAGCGCAGCGGTTTCCTGCTGCGGAGAGCACAATGGAGCCTGCCCCAGGGGACCCGCCCTGGGGAGGCGCCGGCCTGAGCTGTGTGACCCGGGACAGGGCCCACGCCCTCTCTGAGCCTTGGTTTCCCCGGTGAGAAGTGAGGGGGTGAGACGAGGTCTGGCGAGGCCGCTCGCCAATCACGATGACGGCAGGCAGGCTTTCCTAAGAGCATGCGCGTGGGGCACCCCGGATCCGCATGGGCGCCCCGGATCTTCACAGCCGTCCCATCCTGTAAGGTTGGGGCAGGGTCCCTCGGCCACAGCTGTGTCTCCCTTTTCTGTCCGACATCTGGGGTCTGTTCCCCATCCCCACCCCGCCCATCCCGTAACCCCCTCTTGTCCCCCTCCTCCTCCCAGGAGGCACCGGGCCTAAGCCCGGATGGAGAAATGACAGGAAGGTCCAAATTAGATCAGAGGCACCTCGGCCGAGGTGTTCCGGGCCTGCTGGCCCGGCTGGAAATAGGGGAGAGGTTTAGAAAGATGTGGGGAGAGAAACCCATAATGAAGGAAAGCAGAGGTACAGAGGAGAGAGGACGGCAGGCTGGCCTGGGAGGAGCCAGCCAGTTTGGGACCAAGGGTCACCGACAAACCCCTAGCCAGGGCGCTTCTGAGGCCGGGGGTCTGGGGTCCCACAGAGGTTCGCTCCTGCCTCCCCAGCGGTCGCCCCCTCTCCCACACAAGCACCCTCAGCCTGGGAAGCCTCGGTTCACCTCCTAATTTGGACCTGGCTCTCCATCCGACAGCCTGGGAACCCGGGGCCTCACCATGAACTGGATCCTCAGAGGTGGGGAGTGGAGAGGAGGCTACACTCTCCACAGTGATACTTCCCCAGGATGTACCCCTGAGACCCCCGGCCTGACTCTGTCTTGGGTCAGGGTCTGCACCGGTGTGTCCCCAGAAAAGCAAGGCCCCAAGAGAGGGCCTTCCTCAGGGCAGTGCAGAGGTGTCTACATGAGAACCAGACGACAGAAGGGCCTGAACTGCTTCCTGCGAGAGGACACTGTGGCTCCCCCAGGCGGGGAGTTTGGGGGAGAAGTGGCTATTGTCCCCAAAGCCATGCCTCCACGTCCTCAGGCTCAGTATCCAAGGCCTAGCAACACTAGCGATGCCCACCTGCTCCCCCAGCCCGCCAGGAGCCGAAGTCTAGACCTTGCCCCTGCCAGGCCCGGGGCTGTCACAGACACTCTGCTCTGAAGCTCAGGGTTCCCAAAGGAACGAGCCCCAGCCAGAGCCCCAGCCAGAGCCCCAGCGGCCCAACCTCGCCTCCTGCCTCCTGCCTCCTGCCTCCTGTCTCCACCTCCTGACAGGGGCGGCAATGCCTCCCCTCCCCGCCCCCACATGCTCTCTTAGGCAGGTGGGCAGGAAACCCATCTCGCCTCTGAGCCTCAGTTTCCTCATCTGCACGATGGTCCTCAAGACAATCCCTGCTTCCTCGGCTGGTGGCAGGAACAGAGGACAGTGAGCATTGGGACCTTCGTCCAGGGAGGTGTGAAACCCGAGGAACGTCGTCTCCCCCCCACGCCTCCCCTCCAGGATGTCTGACTTCCTTATTTCTATGGCTGCCACCTCCTCGGCTTCCAAGCCTGCTGGAAGGAGCCCCCATCCTCAAACAGACCTGGTCCTTCCTCTTACCCTACCCAGTCTCCTCCCCCAAATGGCTTCTGCCCCCTTCTGGCAGGTCTCAAAGCCTGATTGCTGGGCCTCCTCCATCAGACCCCCAGGCCTGGGGTCTTCACCAGATGCGGGGGTGGGAGGGGTCAGTAGCTGGAGCCTGCACTCCGACCCAGCTTCCCAGGGGATTCTGATACCCACTGTTCTATCTGCTGTAAGGAGAACACCTCACCCTCAGGGGAGTCCTCGGGGCTCTCTGTCAGCTCCACCCTGACCTGGTTGCTACCCCACCCCCCTCTGGGAAAAACACTTTCCCAGACTGCTGATCGTCTCTCCCCCCACCCACCCCACCCGCTTCTGGGGCTGGGTAGGGCTGGGCAGGGCTGGGCAGGGCTGGGGAGACCAGCTGGGCTGTGTTTGTTTTGGGGGTTTTCCTCTCGGGCTGGTTTTCTAGACAAAAGGCCTGGATGATGGTGGGGACAGAGCCAGCCCCAGCCCTTCATGGCACTAGGCGATTATAATAGGAGGTGTGTGGGGGGCGGCCATTTACACACCTCCCAGAGCCAGGCCATCTCAAGGAATCTCTGAAGCCCCGTGATGCAAGAGCTCTTTCCCCATTTTAGAGAGGAGGAGACTGAGGCTCAGAGAGGCCCGGGGATTGCCCAAGGACACACAGCTGAGGAGGCGCCAGGAGGGGTCACTCAGCAGGGAGCTTAGTTTGGGGCTACACCAGGTACCTCACTATTCCTCCTCCAAACTCCCTCCCTTGCCTCACTGCGCCCTCCCCCACAATTCTGTGCTCCCCTCCCCCAAATCTCTCAGCCAGCGCCTCTCTCCTCTCTTCTCCCTTCTCCAGGTGGTCCCATCCTCATCCCCGTCCTCATTACTTTTCCCCTGGAAGAGCCACAGACCCTTTGTGACTCCAGCTACCAACGTCCAAACCTCTGACTTCAGGTCACAATGACAGTATTGCAGGTCCCTGCCTGTGCCGGGCCCTGTCCTAGAGGTGGTGCCCCAGAGGAGCTAACTGCATCCTCACGACGGCTCTGTGCGGTGGGTGCTCTTATTATCCACATTTTACAGGTGAGGAACCCAGGTAGATAAAGTCACTTGCCTATAGGTGGCAAAGTCAGGACTCGAACCCAGGCTGGCCGCATGCTTCACTTCTCCACGTCACCCCTCTGGCTCTCCAGCCCAGACCTCTGACTTGGACATCCCTTCCCGATTTCCATGGGCCCCCGGCAGGGGTCCCCATCCCTGCCTGGCCCCTACCATAGTGCTCAGCTGTGTTAAGGCCTGTGTGCTCCATGTCCCCATGCCCACCCTACCCCTAGACTGGAATCACCTCGGGTCCCATTCATTCACAGCCCTGCCCCCACACTCAGTATTTCAGGTTTGGAATACAGTAGGATCTGGGGTGGGCGTCTGAGGAAGGACAAAGGGATTCCAGCTCAGGATCTGGCCTCGGCTTCCCTGCATGGTGCCCTCTGCTGGTCATACCAAGCACTGCACAGGAGCCTTCTGATCTGCCCTTGTCTGAATCCCCATCACCCTAATAACCCCCTTGGATTATAGAGCTCCTTTCTTCCATCTGGCTCAAAGCACTTTCACATCTGTGATCTCCCTGGCCTGGGACCAGCCCCAGGAGTGTGGGAGAGCCCTGCATTTCTCTCCCCATTTTACAGAGACAAACTGAGGCCCAGAGAGAAATGGGCGAGCCCCAGCGTGCTGGCAGATCCAGAAAAGAGCTTACAAGTCTATTTCTCCATCCTTTGCAGTTATAGATAAATAAACTGAGACCTAGAGGGGAACAGACTTGCCCGAATGAGTCCTGGGCTAGCACCCTGGTGTTCTGAACGCAGTCCGGGGCTTTCCCACGACATCAAGATCTCTGCCTGCAGCTCAGCAAGGCTTGGCCAAGTCATTAAACATAACAAGCCTCTGTGGTCCCATTGGTAAAAGGAACAGTTCTTCCTGCACTGCCTGCTTCCCAGGGGACTAGGAGATGGAGGACGAGGGAGATCTCACGACGGGCCGTGAAGCCACGCGAGGTCAGGCGATGGGAGAATGAGGGCGGGGACCCAAAGTGCAGATTTCAGCAGGACCCTCACCCCTGCCTGGCATAAACACAACCCAGGAGGCCACTTCGGTCCCAGTCTTGACCTTCAGATGGGCCAGCACGTCGTATATGCTGCCCACGTCCTGCCCTCGCTGCCCTGGTCAGGGGATCAGGGGTGGGAAGTGAGGCGAAATGGTGACCAGTCTAACCCTGAGTCTCAGTTCCTGCCCCCATTATGTCCCTCCTGGCTTTCCTCACAGTTTATCTGTTTGTTTGTTTGTTTGTTTGTTTCAGTGACTTGTTAACATCTGTTTTCTCTGACTGACTCTAAGCCAGGTGTTGGCAAACTTTTTCTGCAAAGAGCAAGATAGCAAATATGATACCATTTCTGTTAAAACTATACAAGGAAGGTGAAGCAGCCATAGACAACAGGCAAATAAATGAACATGGATATATTTCAATAAAACTTTATTTACAAAAACAGACCAAGGGCGGGATTTGGCCCAAGGGTCATAGTTTGCTGACACCTACGCTAATCTCCAAGACAGCTGGGACTTATCTGATTACTCTCAGCTGTATCCCATTGTTTGGGCAGACCATATATTGCAGGCATTCAATATTCGGTGAATGAAGGCATGACTGAGGGAGTGAAACGGGGGAGACCTCTGCCGGTGAGACTCAAGGGACATGTGTGACGTGGACCGATGAAGAGAAAGTGCACAGCTTATGCAGAGATCCAGAGACAGGGAATAGAGGGAAGGCTGCCAGGCTCAGAATCACACCAGAGTTGAAGGTGCTTGGAGACGAAGGGCTGCCCCCGTGTGGCCAGGGCTTGGACCCTCTTCCTAGGGTTACCAGAAGAATTAAACAGGACAGGACGGGTATGGGTCTCAGCACAGCAGTTGGCACATGGGAAGGTCTCAGCTGCCATGATTATTGTTGCTGTTATCAACGCAAACCCCTGAAAACTGCCTCTCAAACCCCCACCAATCACCCCAACTGAGTCAGCTTGGCTCTGGATAGGCCTATGATGACCACAAGAAAGCCTGTCCCTTGAGGAGCTGGGACGAGGACCTGTCCTAGCGCTGGGGACACCCTACCACCTGTTTACTCCCCAAGCTGGAAGTTTCTCTAGTGCAAGGGAGAGGGGCTAGTCTTGCCCCAAACCGTGTTGTGTCTCCCCTTCTTCTCTCCCTACCCCATCTAGCCCAGCTGATTGCATGCAAGAGGCTCTGACCTGTCTCCAGCTGGAAGCACCCAATCTAGAGCCTGGACCTAAGGGCAGGCACATTCTGAGGTCAGCCTGTGGCTTTCTGTCTTAGGCTTCCCAGAAAGGCCCCAAGTTCTGGGCCCTGAGACCCCTAGGCAGGGAGGGCCTGGACTCCAGAGGTAGCTCCTCACACCTGAGCCCTCCAGGTGGAGCAGCGAGTCCCACTGGCTATGGAACTCTTTAACTGGCCTTGGCTCATTTCCTGGGTCTCCTTCTCCACATCTGGCAGTTAGGACCAGGAGATGTCTGTTGCCAGCTTAGATAGAGTCTTCGTGCAGATCTGGGTGGATTCACCCACAGCTCAGCAAGGAGGTGACATCTTTGCACTAGAAAGGGGTGCCCGGTGCCCGGGCGGACACCAGAGCTCAGGGCTTGGTCACTTGAGCACGAGCAGGCTTTCAGTGCCCTCCCTCTTAGCTGGGTGCCTTTATTCAGGACACAAGATGCACGACCTTGAACTGTAGCTTGGCCTGAGTTGCCAGCGTGTTACTTACTTTCTAGGTCAATTGTCCAAGGGAGAAAGGAAAAGCAAAGCAGTAAAGAATGATGCTGTCTCAGGCTGCCCTCTTGTGGCCAGGTGCTGCATAACACACACACAGCTCAGGGAAAGCATCTCAGGCTTGTCTTATCTGAGTCTCTGCCTTGGTCCAGGGGTAGGGGTGCGGATAGGGGAGTGTTTCCTCCCTGACTGCAGAGACTTCAACACTCAGGAACTGGGGTACCAGCCTCTGAACCCTGAGAAAGTCTCTGTCATAAAGAGCCACCATGGACCAGGCCTGGTCAGGCATTTTAGAGATGAACTCAGGGTCCCCATTCACACACCAGGCTGGAGGCTTCCCCAGGGCAGGGAGCAGGGGCTGCTCTCTCCCCAGAGTCCCCAGTGACCAGCACAGTGGTTGTGTCTCCTCCATCCGACTGGGGGCTTACCCTCTGTCTCTCCCCACCCCACCTAGTCTGGCTGGCTGCCCGCGAGGGACTTTGACCTGTCCCCTGACTCCAGCTGGAAGCCCACGATCTTGAGCCAAGAGCTGAGAGTGAGCACACCCTGAGGTCAGCCTGAGGCCACCCTGTGGCCCTCCCTCTTTCTCAGGCTTCCTGGAAGGACCCCGAGCCCTAGCACTCAGGACTCCTAGACAGGCTGGGCCCCCAGAGAGACAGGGAGCAGTACCGGGAGCCTCATCCGGGCCTCGACCCCACCGGAGCGTGACTGGGAGGAAGCTGGTTTGCAGACGAGGAGATGAGAATGGGGCTGCCAATCGCTCTTTCGGTGAAGTCCAGACCCCAGTGGGAGGCCCCACGGGAGCCGGCTTCTGCCACCCGCTTCCTCTCATCCTCTGTGGCCGTCTCTTCCTCCTGGACACTGATCCCCCTTCCTCTCACCTCCAGACCATGGCCTATGTTGTTCTCTCTGCCAAGCCAAGTCCCACTCATCCCTCAGCTGTGGACTCCATCATTGTCACTCCCCCTGGACGCTCTCTCCACGCCCAGAATCAGATCAAGTCCTTCTCTTCTATACCCTCCACAGCTCCTTCCCAGTGCTTCTCAGGGCTGTGATTCTCAGTTTACCTGTGTCACTAATGGATTAGTGCCTACCTCCCCCACCGGGACCATCTCCCTCCCCCAGTGAACAGGGACCTCATCTGTCATTCATACTGTCATCTCAGCACCACACAGTGCCGGGCATACAGTTGGTGCTCAATAAACATTTGCTGGATGAATGAAAGGTTGAATCCATTAGTCCTGGCAATAACCACTTTCTAGATGTGTGACCTTGGACAAGTCTCACTTTCTTGCCCTCAGTCAACAAATATTTAGTGAGCATCTACTACATATTGTTCTGAGTGTAGGAGTCAACCCCAGATGGGTCTGGCTTGCAATTCTGCTTTCTTTCTGCACACCCAGCTCTGTCCTGAGAAAGCCAGTACTGAGGAGATGCTTAAGGCCTGGAGATGGGCAACCCCAGTCTGAAGTCTCATCCTCTCCCACTGGTCCCCCGCATGTCATTTATGTCAGTCCCCTGAAGCCCCTCACATCCTTGCTTCTATACCTGTGAGCCTGACACCAATGCGTTCTGCCAGCATCCCACTCAACCTTCAGAATGCCATTGCAGGGTCACCATCGCGGTGAAGCCACCCCCACAACCCTTGGCAGGGCAACTCTGCTCTCGCCGCACTTGCTGGCACGGGAATGCTCCGCTGCCCACTCTGACCCGAGATATTGATGGTCACGGCTCCCCCAGGCTGCACCGTGCCCGCCTCCCAGGACTGCCTGGGCATGGCCTGAGTCTGATTCATCACTGTAATGGCTCCCGTGGATTATTCTTTCTCTGATCAAACTGCAGCATCTGCTCTCTGTGCTCCAGCGCTCCGCTTGGGGCCAGGCACTCGGGGCTAGTGAATGTCACTGGACAGGAGAGTGGGGGCAGGCCATAGGGCTGGGGGCTCTGGCCGGATCCTCAGAATCACGACAGGAGAAGGGGACTCAGGGTGTGATGGGCACAGCCTGGGCGCTCTCTCCCCTGGTCCCCGCACCTACCAGACTGGGGCAAATGGGGCCCTGGGGGAGGGTTGTGGAAGGTCACAGGGCAGATGAGCTGTGGGCTGAGCTGGGGAAGGACAGTCTGGCCCGGGGAAGGACAACCACACATCTTGGAGCTGTCTGGGAATCTGGGAATTTTCTGCCTCAGCAGAATCCCAAGGACTGGGAAGGTGAACATGGGCATCCAAGGGGGAGTTGCCCACCCCTGCATGGCCCAGCCTCAGGCCAGTGTCAGGGCTGGGCTAATAGGCAGGAGACCTGGGTTCTAGACCCCACTCTGCCATCGATTTGCTGCGTGACCTTGGGCAAGCTCATGCCCTTCTCTGAGCGCCAGTCTGTACAATGAGAGGACTGAGTCGGTGTGGAACCAGCCAGCATGAATGCCAGGGGCCGGGACAGCCAGAACCTCTCACCCCACCCCAGAGATGTGTCTGAATTGGTAAGCAAGTGACTCTGGGTGGGGCTACTGCCCAGTCTCATCCACCTGTCCTTGTCTTAGGCTGAAAGGGGCACACTGGCCTCCCCAGTGTCTTCTCCCCTGTAACCTGTCCCTTATCTCTGCAGGGGCTCCCTTCCTGTCCCCTCTGCCCCCAGAGCTGCCAGGCTGCCAGCTGGGAACATTGGCAGCTGTGACCAAGTGTCCTGCGTCATGGTGAGTCAGAGCCCTCTGTCCAAGCCAGATCCAGTTACTCCATGACAGAAAGAAGAAAAAGGACATTTCTGCCTCCCAACCCCAAGCCACACAAGACAGGACCCCAGAGCCTGGCCATAGGCAGGCCCAATTTTTATCTCCACACAAGGACAGGCACACAGCTGGCACTATGCAAGCCACCAGGGCATCCTTGGGGATCAGAATAGCCTGTCCCCTCAGAGCTATCCTCTCCCAAGCCAGACTTGGGGGACAGGGCTGCTCCGATGGGGACAGAGCAGGGGGGTACTTGATCATCCAGCTGAATATAGCACCGACTTCATAACTGGCACATCTGTCTTGTTTGCACTGGCACACAGTAGGTGTTTCATACTCATCCTTTGAGTAAAGTTTCTTCGGGCTTCCCATGAGTGCAGGAAAGCTTAGTGAGGTGACAATGCATCATAGGGGTGTTCACCCTCACCGTTATTTATTTTTAGCCCAAGTCCCTAGTATGTGCCAGTTGTTATTTTGCATACATTGTCTCATTCATTCTTACAGGAGGTGAGATTTTTCACCCCTAGTTAACAGCTAAAAACACTGAGGCTCAGGGAGGGGGAGCAACTTACCCAAAGCCACACAGCTTGTGTGAGCTGAGTCCATCATCATACCAGGCCTGCCAACACCGGTGGCCAGGGCTACTCTCCACCCAGATTTTACTCCAGAGAGGGCACCAGGCCTGGGGGAAGAGAAGGAGGTCAGCATCCATCCCTATCCTGTCTCTGCCCCTGACCCCCACAGTCCCATGGGGTTCAGATCCCACCCTGTAGAGACCTTAAGCTCCAACTCATGCTCCTGCCTCAAAACTTGATTCCTTTTTCAAACCCCTGCCATCACAAGGTTTTTTAAAGGAACCTGGGTTCCTCACCTGCCCGTGCAAAAGGGACACAGTGATACCTGCCCTGCCTGGTGCACAGGTAGGTGTAAGGAGGAGTGAGACACAGTGTGTGAAAGAGTGTGCCTCTGTGCTTCAATATGAGAGTGTATGGCTGTTAGTGTGGGGGTGTGTGCTAGTGTGCATGTACAAGTATGTGAGTGAGCAAGCGTCCACATGTGCGAGTCTGCACACCTGTGAGAGTATGTCCACGCGTGACCTTGTGAGTGAATGTGAGTGAGTGATGAGTGTGGGCCACTGTCGCTGGCTAGACAGGACACCAGGGCTGAGAACATCCTTGTGCCTGGGGCAGCTTTGCCCCAGCCAGCTAAGCCCGGAGAGGCAGGCGCAGGCCCCTTCCAGCTCTGTGGGAAACCCCTAATGGAATGCTTAACTCTTGTCCATCAGAGAGGCCACTAGGACACTATTCCCGTCCTCTCTGCCTCCACCCCGGGCCAGCGTCCTCTGAATGAGGAGCTGTCTGTCCTTCCCCAGCTAAGGGACCTCAGGCAAGGCGGCTGACTTCTGCGAGGCTGTTTCTTCCCCTGCAGAAGGGGCATATACGGGAATCATTATTGCGCTCACCAGGTGTCTGGTCCAGGTTGTTAACGTGGACTGCGTCTCACGTTATGCTGGAAATACCCGCCTCACACACACACACACACTGTCCCCTTCCTTTTCAGTCCCTGTCGCCAGGTGACGCGAGGTGAGGGCCAGAAGTAACCCCCACCCGGCCCGCTGTACCCTAACCCACCCCACCCCCACCCCAGCCCCCAGCCCAGCCTGCGGCAACAGGTGCGCCAGGCGGTGGCGCGGGGGGGCTGGGAAGCGGCGGGCGTCCTCGCGCGGCTCCACGCTCCGGCTCCGGCTCCGAGGAGCGAGCAGTCCCGGGGGCCCCCCCGCCCGCGGTGCTGGCAGGCGCTGGAGCGGGAGGCGGCGGCGGCGGCGGCGGCGGCGGCGGCAGCGGGGACAGCACGGCGGAGCGGCGGCCGAGCCCAGCGCAGCCCCGGCCCCTTCCCCGCCCGCCCTCCAGCTGTGCCCGCTGCGCGCGTGAGTCCCGGGCCGCGGAGACATGAGCGCCCGGCGGCCCAGCGCACCCAAGGCGCAGCGGCCCGGCCCCGCGGCCCCGTGATGGGCTCCTGCGTGTCGCGAGGTGAGGGGGGCTGCGCGGGCCGGGAGGGGTCAGGGTTCCGGTCCCCGCGCCTAGGACGCGTGCATGTGCCCTCCAGCCGCTCCAAGGAAACTGGGGAGTTGCCTTGGGGGGAAGGAAGGGGGGCGCTATCAGTCCTTCCTGACCAGCCACCCCCACCTCACCTCCGCTGAGCCCTAGGGGACAAGGCATGGGAGGATGGGGGTCAGCGTGGGAGAGAGCACTGGGAGGGCAGCGCAGCCCCAGCCCCGTTTGCAAGCAGCCCCTGGCAGGTGGCATGAAACGGGGTCCCTTCCTTTTCAGCGGCCACACACCCCCTGCCGTGTGTTTTGGAGGGCCAGGTGGCTTCTGGTGGCTCCTGACTGTCTGGAGGGACTCAGGGTGGGGAAGGGGGAACCAGGAGAACACCCTCCCACACCCACTCAAGACACAGGCTTCCTGGCTCAATGCCCCCCATTCTGTCCCCTTATCCCATGCTCCTGTCTCAGAGTCCCTGAACCCCATTGGCAGCAAGGGGTTGATGGAGGTGAACAGGTTATAGAGAAGGTTCTCTTTCCCCCACCCTCCCCCCTAACTCTTTGCCCTTATCCCCATCCTGGTAGGGGACAGGAAGGGGGGACAGAGACAGCTGATGTTCTCAGTAACCTCTGAGACTTTCTCTTTCTGCCCTGAGCTTTAAAAGCCAGCCTGCTGGGCACCCTTCACTCTCCTCCTCCTGGGTCCGAGCCCCACTGCTGTCCCCGAGGTGGCCCTGGAGCTGGAGTGACCTGCCTGGAGAGTGGCAGGCTGGTCTTGGGAATTCTCCAGCTTCCCAACAGGCTGCTGAGCAGCACTTTAAAGAGGTTGGCTGGGCCATGTCCCACCACCCGTCCTCACCCCACAGTGGGAGTGGGCGGGGCTGGGGTAGAGGTGCTGGCCAAACCCGCTGACTCCAACCACAGGGCTTTGGGGGTCTGCCACCCCACCCTTCACCCCCAATGGCTTCCTTAGGCCACGATGGATGAACAGGCCTTGGAGAGGGCTGGGCAGGCCCTGGGGGGCGGGGGGAGCTGGTGCTGGGAGATGCTGAGGAAGGAGCATAATAGTCCTCCCTCTCTGGCCTCCCAGGGGCTCTGCTCACTGGTCCATGCCGGACATGCAGGTAAGTGACTGAGGATGTCCCAGCAGGGTGTCAGGGCTGGAACCACGGGTGGGGGTCAGGTTGTGTGAGGTTCGTTCACTTATTCAGTCTTTAAACTGCTATTAACACGACACCTACTGCTGTGTGCTAGGCACCATGTATGTGCTGGACAGGCCCAGCACAGCACCTGCCCTCCTGAGGGCTACAGCCTGGCCAGAGTCGAAAGGTGGTTTTAAGAGCGAAGAGTGTTTACAGTTCTTTTGGAGTAACGGGCTCTCAGTGTGTCTCCAGAACCCGAAGGCTCTGGGCAACCTCTTAGTATCAGGGGGCCTGGTGCTCCCCATCACTCGGCTATTCCATGCCAGGCACTGGGGGGCCTGCTTATGGTCCGCAGACCCACTGAGCACAGTTCAAAGGTCAGGGAAGAAGGGAAACTGCCAAGGTCACTCAAGACCTGCCAAGGTCACTCAAGGCAGCGTGAGGACTGGGGCCCAGATCCTCTGACAGGATGTGAGGACCATTTACCATCGTCCTGGAGACCCTGAGTGGCTGAACCCCTGAGTGGAGGCCCCTCACCCCTCTAATTGTCACTGAGTGCTCCGTTTACCAGGTACTGGTTGGGACCTTTCAGGCACAACCATTAAAGGGTACATACTATCGCTGTCCCCATTTTATAAATGGGGACACTGAGTAGAGGGGAGTTGAGTGACTTGCCTAGGGGCCCGCAGGTAAGAAATAGCAGGGACAGGATTTGAACCCAGTCAGGCCGGCTTCAGAGCCTGGGCTCTTAGCCTCTGCACCACACCACCAGCCCTCAGCCCTGGCTCCTGTCCTGCCCCTCTCCAGCTGTGGGTTTCCATGGGCTTCTGAGCCCCAAGATCCTGGTCTGCTCACCTGCACTAAATCACTAATAACATGCCCCCCACCTTGCTCCAAGCGCTTCCCTGTGCCAGGTACACAGCCTGAAGCTGTGGAGCCTCATGCCGATACCTGTACCCAGCTGGGGCCACCCCTGCCAAACCCTAAACCCCAGGTACACACAGCACCTAGGAGAGCTGCGTCCTCCCAGCCCCGGCCACCATTAGCTTCTCCATGCCAGGCCTGAGAGGTCAGGAGTGCAGGGGCTGGTGCCCACTAGCCTACGTTTGCACCCCTGCTCTGCCATCACTAGCTCTGTGACCTCAGCCGGCTACTTCATCTTGTTTATGCATCTCAGTGTTCTCATCTCTAAAATGGGAATAATACAAGTGTTGATGTTTTAGGGTTGCTGGAAGGGAATTAAATGACTTAATTCACCTAAAGCACTTGGACCAATACCTGCATACAGTAAGCACTCATAAGTGTTTGCTATTACTTCCATTCTCATTATTACCCTTTTGTGCAGGCAGCTAATCGAGACCCTCTTGGCTGGGAAAGGGGGAAGCTATAGAGGCTTCAAGCCCCAGCCTTTTCATGGGCAAAGTAGGCACTTGAGGTGCTCAGGACATGGGGAAAGTGATTGGAACCAGATTAAGGCAACAAACGCTGTTTTCCGGAGCTATTTTGTGTTCGTTATCTATTTTTAAGCTATTGTTTGTTGGACGTTTATCCTGAGCCAGGCTGAGCCTTCACCTTGCTGACCTAGTTGGTCCTCCTTCAGCCTGGGAAGAGGGACGTGGGGCTCCGAGACAGGAAGAGTCTGACTCGAGGTCACGTAGCCAGGACATGGAGAGGCGGGTCCGCGTGACCCCAGAGCCTGAGCACGAAACCCCTGCCCTTTGCCTTTGCATGCCCCACACATGGAGAGAACTTGTGGCCAGTGCTTTAAAAAAAGCAACTCTCTGGAATAACCCAAGCGGTTAGTATTCGGTTTGGGCTTTGCTGTCGCCACTGGTGACAATCCATATGGAGCAAAAGGGAGTTATGTTTGCTCCCCCTTCTCTCCAGCTCCAGGGTTTCTCAGTGTCTGCCCCAAGCCCCCGGCACTGGGACCTCTCAGCCTGCCCCCCACCCCACCCCACCCCAGCCTTTTCCTCCAGAGCAACCCATCAGCCTCCTGGCCCCACAGGAGGGCTCAGTGCATCGGGCCCTGATAAGGGGGTTGTAAGAGCAGAAACTGGGTACTGAGGACTTTCTTCTAAAAGATCAGACGTCTGATTATGTCTGGGATGAGGCACAAGCCCTAAGAAGGCTGACCATAGCCACCCACAGTGCCCAGGGCCCCTGGACCATGACCCCCCTCCCCACCCCTCTCATGCTGTCTCCCCTTGGCCTTAGCAGAACCAGGGAGCAGAGTCTTACCCTCGGCACTGTGGGGAGACCGAGCAAGGAGTCGATGGGGCCTCACCCTTTCAGAGCTCCCAGTCTGAGGAGAGGGACACGACCTTAGTAGTCTGATGGCAGAGGCAGGACACACGTGCGCACACACACGTGTGTACACACACACACACACACACACACACACAAATGGCCCTTGGAAAAATGGCCCTCTCAGGAGATCAGCATTGGTTAGTAGCTGGAACCCAAACTTTGGAGTTGTAGACTGGCCTAGATGTGAGCCCCACTTACGAGCTGCTGATCTTGCAGAAGTGGTTTAACCTCTCTGAGCCTTCGTTTCCCCATTTATAAAATGGACCTAACAGAGTCGTTGTGAGGGTTAAATGAGAGCTCATGGCTGAAATAGTGTAAGACAGTACCTAACACACCGTGGATGTTTAATGAACAGTGGCAGCAAATCACCACAGGCCAGACTTAGCCCATCAGGGCTGCTGGTAAGGGAGTAGCCTAAAACAACTGAGGCCAATCTAGGCAGGCTGCCTGGAAGAGGTGAGGCCAGAGCAGCGTGTTTCCAAGAAGTTGGGCCACAGGATCACAGAGGACGTAGAAAGAAGCTGGGGTGTGTGGAATGTCCTAGAGAAGAGCCTGTTGTCACTTTCCATCCTTGGTTAGGCCTGGAAATGGACCCCTCTGAGCATCTCTGAGCTGTACCAACTCACAGATGAAGCTACTGCCATGCTTCTGGTGACCCATAAACAAATGTCCTGGGGAGTGGGGGCACTTTATCTCCTCCAGGCTGAGCCTGTGCCAAGCTCAGAGTGATGGCCTGCTGCCATGGCGGTGACTCACACCAGGCAAAGAGGCCAAGGGCTCACCCTGGGTGGCCTCCCACTGCAGAGCCCCTAGGGCAGGGGTCCCCAAACCCCAAGCTGTGGACTGATACCAGTCCGTAGCCTGTTAGGAACCGGGCCGCACAGCAGGAGGTGAGCAGCTGGTGAAGCTTCACCTGTATTTGCAGCTGCTCCCCAGAGCTAGCATCACCGCCTCAGCTCCACCTCAGATCATCAGGTCTTAGATTCTCACAGGCGCCAAAAAGGTTGGGGACCGCTGCCCTAGGGCAAGCTGCAGCCCTAAGGACAAGATCAAAGGAATGGTGACCGAGGTCTGTCCCTTGGTCCAGAAGGAGGAGCTGAGGTCTGGGAGGGGAGAGGGACAGAGGAGACGTCTTGTCTGGAGAGCTTGCTGTGGCAGGGCCCTCACCCTCACGGCTACCCTTTGCCGGAAGACTGCGCTATTCTCATTTCACAGATGAGAACCCTGAGGTGCCCAGGGCCCGTGTCACAAGCCCACAGCCCTGGAGCTGGCAGTGAAAAGCTGGGATACGAACCCAGGGCAGGGTCTGCGAGAGGAATGCCTGGCTCACTGCGTTCTCTTTGGAGCCAGGGCCAGAGCCAGGCACATGACAGCCAGGCACTATGCACCCGAGGAGTGGTCAGCTGGAGGGCCTGTACTGTGTGTGTTCGGCCACAGGGGCCTGAGAAGCCTTGAGAGGAAGTCCCAGGCTGCCCAGGGACCCGCATCACCAGGGCTTTCGGACACAGGCTGCTGCTCAGTTGTCATGTGGTTTCAAAAGGAGGTTCCCCCTCTCTGAGCTGCTGAGGAAAAGCAGGGTTCACCGCGGGCCCTCCCTCTGGGGGGAGATGGCACCCATGGTGACTAACGGGGTGGGACGTGAAGCGCCAGAGGCCAGTGAAAGGGGCGAGGTGACTCAGAAGCAGGTGAGAGGAACCTGAGCGGTTATGCTGCAGACTCCCCAAAGGAGAAAGCGGAGAAGACCAGAGTGGGAACTTTGCAGCGAGAGGGAGGAGGGTCAGACATCAGGAGGAACTGTCTGGCGGTCGGACTCTAACGCAGATTGAGGAAGTGGCATGGGGAGGCAGGAAGCATCCTTAGTAAACAGGGAAGGCTTGTCTTCTGAAGGAGACATCTGCGTGACACCCCTTCTCCTTGAAGGATCAAGATGGCCCCCTCCAGGTTACCATGGCAACCAGAGGCCCGTCACTTCCATGGCCAAGGGAGGTGGGGGAGGAAGCAGGTCTGAGAAGGGGCTTCAGACCCTGAGGTCAGGGGAGTAAGATGTGGACCAAGAGAGGGGGAGGAACCCACCCACTCCCATGGGAGAGGAAGGCACCCACAGGAGCAGTGGCTGGGGCCCCCTCAGGCAGTTCCCCAGCCCCCACCTCACAGGAAATGCTGTGTTTTTCCAGTTGCCAGTGGTGACGAGGCCACGGTCCCAGCTGGGCGAAGAGCAGCCTGTGATTTCACCCTGGGCTGGTTCATTACCTGATGTCTCCATGGCAACTAGCCTGTGACATCACAGGGCCAAAGTCCTCAGGGGGAGAAGGCAGCTTTGGCAGAGACGCCGGCCCCTCAGCTGAGGTTGGGTGCAGGAAGGCTGGGTAGGGGCCGGGAACCAGGAGTCCTCCCAGCCTACCACCAGCTCCTAGATGAATGACTTTGTTCCAGTCATGTCTCCTCCAGGCCTCTGACTTCCTGCCAGCTTCCTCTGTGCTCGGCTCCTCTCTGTCTTCAGTTGCAAAGTTTTAAAACAGCCTCGCGCCATGGCCGGGAGCCTTAGAAATATTCCAGCACCTTTCAACATTCCTAGGTGCAGCCTGTAGCCAGCGCCACCTGTCTGCACCTTGGTGGCCCTGGCTTGTGCACACTGGACCCTTTACGAGTGATGGCTCTCAAACTTTTCTGACTAAAACCCATAGACATAAATGTATTCTGCATTATGACCCAGTACACACACACAGAAAGCCTTTATCCTATCCGCCCCCCACCCCAGCCCTGCTGCACCTTTCCTTCCCAGCTGTGCAGACACCCACCTGGGCGTGAGTGAGATGCTGGCCTCTCCTTTGCATGCATCCCAACTTTCTGAAAGTGTCTGGAAAACCCCACGTTCCATTTGCTGGGAGAAAGAGGTAACCGCAGTCAGAAGGGAAGTTGAGGCTGGGGTAGCTGGGGCGGCTGCACCCCTCCCCCCACACACACTGAGGGTGGCGCTCTTCAAAACATGGGCCCTTGTGCCTCTTTGGTCTCAGTTTGGGATCCTAGTAGACAATTCCTGAAGGACAAGAATAGTCTCTGTCAACTGACCGTTTTACAAATGAGGAAAACAGAGGCTCAGAGAGGCAGAGTCACTCGCTCAAGGTCCCACAGGAAGTAAAGGGCGGAGCTGGGATTTGGACTGTCCGGCAGCAGAGCCTGACCCAGCTGGCCCTGGACAGACTCTGAAATGAGGATTGGAGGACAACTGATATATGAAGGAATAGAGAGAGCCGAAGCCAGGGAAGGGTGTCCCAAGGGGGTGACCTTAGCTCGATCCCACAGGAGACCCTGGAATGAAAGTTAAGCTCCGAGTGTTCTGACCCCAAGCCGAGGAGCTGGGGTCCTGCACCCACTCTAAAGTCTCAGGTGGCTTCAGGAGGGCATCCTGCCTAGAAAGAGTCACAGGTGCTGTCTTTGGAGGCAAAGCACAGGGGGAGAGGCTATGGGTGCACAGAACTAGGAAAAAGCAACCCAAGGGAATCTGGGGGTTGGGTGGAGCACCCACACTACCCTCTGTGCCCACTTCTTTACCTCCCTGTCAACACCTCTGCAAGTTCACTGCAGCCAGCTCCCCTACCGCCCTGCTTCTGGGATTGTCTGATGCCTCCTACCTCCCACCCTGGACCTCCCTGGCCTCAGCTCCCTCCAGGAAGCCCTGCCTGCTTCCATGCCATGAGTGGTGGGAGCCAGCGCCCAGGACAGGGCGGGCTGGAGGCTGGGTGAGTGTCCTGCCACAGCCCAGATGCCCCTGCTCCTCCGTCCTCCCTTCCAGACTCCATGGCTTTGTGCAAGCTGCACCCCTGACTGGGACAGCTTCCTCCCAGCACCCCATCCTGGCCGGCTTCCCCATCAGCTCTCCTGTGCGGCCCAGAGCCTGCCAGAACTCATGGAGGACTCCTCTACGCTTCGGAAGAGAGTGAGGCTCAGTGTCAGACCGCCAGTGCTCAGATCCTGACTGCTCGGGACAGGCTGTGTGCCTTGGGCGAGTGGCTTGCCCCTCTGTGCCTCAGTTTCCTCACCTGCAAAGTCGAGCGACAGATTCCTTCCTCTCTAGATGGATGTGAGAACTCAGGGCCATCACACCGGAAAGTGGGGTGTAGAAAGAAGAGTTCTTGGCCTGGTGTTCTTCCGGGTCGGTTGTGTGTTTGCAGGGGAAGCATTGGGGCTGGTTTTGTCCATCAGACAGGGGACTCCCTGAGGAAGTGATGGAGTCTTAATCGCCAGGGGCTTGCACAGTGTAGACATGCGATAGAGGGATGCCGAGTGGGTGAAGGAATGAATGGATGCATGGATGAATGAATGAATGACGAGCCCCCAGAGGCTTACATAACTGGGTTTTTCGTGACACTCAGGCCTCAGCTCTGAGAAGCCCTCTCCGGTACCCCCACCCCGAGTCACGCAGCCCCTCATCTTTTTTCTTAACAGTCTTTTTTGCCATCTAACAGATCTTATTTATTCGTGAGTGTTTGGTTAATGACCTGTCTCCCCCACTACAAAGTCAGCTCCATGAGCAGAAACCATCTGTCTTGTTTGTTACTGGGTCCTCAGTGCCCAGAACTCTGCCTGACGTATAGTAGGTGCTCAGCTAATACCTTTGAATGCCTCAAAGAGTAAATAAATGCATTAATCAAATGACTCATAAGGATATTTCCAGTAATCCCGTGGGGGTGGAGAAGTCCTCTTCCATTCAACCCAAGAATTCAGGTCTCAGCTCAAGGTCACCTCCTCAGAGAGGCCTTCCCTGACCACCCGATTCGACGTGGTCCTCCCTGGGGCCGTGTGGGCCACTCACTCCCCGCCTCAGTCATCATGCTCTGATAGTTTTGTTTGTTTGTTTATTTATTAGTGGAAAGTAGTAGGGTAAATTGATTGGAGGTCTCTGCGGGATCAAAAAAATGCTGAAATTTGAGTGCTAGAATCAGTGAAAATGGAGTAACAAGCAGATGGGCAAGTGATTCCCACAGAGGGGACTCGGCAGGAGGAGATCCTGGCTGGACTTCTCACCAGGTGTGGGTCTGAGTCTGTTTTCTACAAAATGAGGACAGGTAATCATAAAGTAATGCCCAGCTCCCAGGGCTGACCCGAACAAGCTTGTAAGCAGGAGAACACTCAGTTTTTCTAAGTTCCTCCTGTCTTTCTTATTTCCAGATCTGTTCACAAGTGCCCACAAGGACTGCCCCATGCCTCAGGGCACAGGCACCCTGAGCCCAGGCTTGCCCTCCAGCCACCCACCCACCACTGCTCCAGACTATGTCACTGGCAAGGTAACTGGTCATGCTTCATCTCACCCCTGCCTCTGCCCTGCTTCCTGGACTGCCCCCTCCAGCTCCCCATAGAGGGCAGAAACCATTCTAGCCTCCTCCCCAAGCCTGGCTGGTTCTTGTGGGATCAGGACCCTTAAGGTTTGGTATTCAGCTGGGTGGAGATGTGAAATGAACTGGGCATCCAGGAACTGGATCAGGCTTATTTAGAAGAGAGGGCCCCACCCTGAAGGGCTTCCCACCCGAGTTACCTCAGGCTTGCAGATAACAACTTCTCTTACCAGCCCAGGACTCCTTAGTAGCCTGCACTCCCTACTGCAGAGTAAAAGAAATAGAATTCAGTCCAGATAGATTAGGAAGATCTTGCCAGGGACCTCGAATCCTGCTGCATAATTTCTACCCCTGCCCCAGAGGTGGTGGCTTGAGCCTACCACATGATATAATAATCATCTTTTTAAAATTTTGAGCACATACCACGTGCTAAGCATTATGCTAGGCACTTTGCCTATATCGTGTCACTTACGTTTCACCACAACCGAGAGGTAAATGGCATTATCCCATTTTACAGAGGAAGAAACTTACGTTGTAAGTCCCTAGTCTGAGGCTACCTGGCAAAGTCAAAACTCAAACAGAGGTCTGATCTATCTCTTTCACTCACTGCTCCCCCTGGCAGAGCCTCCCATCCCACTTCTTTCTCTGCATGCGAGGGGACACCAGGGCACAACTCAGGAGTAGGCAGACCCCACCCTCACGGAGCATCAGAGGGCTGACCTCCACCTCCACCCAGGACCCTAAGACTCATGCCACCTGCTGGCACAATGTGCCAAGTCCTGCCTCATCCTCTTCTCTTCTTTTAGGACAAACAGATGGATTTCTGTTGGGATCCTTGGCAGGTCAGTGCACTTGCCTGTGGCCCAGTCTGGTCAGCCACGGCTGACACCGCTGCCCCTCCCTCCACTGGACCCAGCCTGGGCACCAAGTCCTGCCAACCCTGAGGGAGGGGGGCCTGATGAAAATGGTGGGGGGGAGGATGGTCCCGTGGCAGTTGGCAGGATCACCCTGGCCCTGTCCACTGCCCAGGGGCCCTAGGGACGCTGGGTAATGAGGATGGTGGGGTGGGCGGACGTGTTGGGCAGGTCTCCCCCACCTACTCACCTCTCCCCCTCCCGCAGAGGTGCTTCCAGACCACCAACGGCTACCTGTCCGACTCCAGATCCTGCTCCAGCAACTACAACGTGGCAGCCCTGGCCACTTCGTCCCTTGTGGGTGGGTACCAGCCGCTCTCTCCTGGAGTTTGCATTGTCCACCCCGGACACTAGCTGTAGGGGCGCAAGGATGAATTGCAGCTGGAAGGATTGCAGCCCTGTGGAGTCGCCATTTTCTTAGTGACAAAGGGCTACCGCCCCCAAGGGTTAGATTGTTGGGGCCTCCAGAAGCTCTGAGGGGATGGCCCGATTTTTCAGATGTCTGCCTGGCATGGTCTCTGTGCCTCTCTGCAGCAGACGCCACTTTGGGGTCAGTTCCCTAGGCGCAGAGCCAGAGGCAGGAATTGTGTGTGATCCACTGAGGCATCTTCTCTCTCAAGGGCCACCTGTAGGAGTGAGGGCTGCGGGGCAGGGCAGGGGAGGAGCAGAGACGTGGCAGCAGAAGCCTCCTCTTTCTGAGCCGTGAGTCGCACTGCAGAATTCACTGCCCTTTGAGGGGAGGGGGCTGACATCATATTATTCCATCAGTCAGTCACTGGTGGCCCCTGGGGAAGATCTTCTCTCCCCCTCCACCCCCACCCCCACGCCTGACATCACTAAGGGCGAGTCTCCAGAGAAGCATGCAGGTGTGAGCACTGAGGTTTAGGCACGCAGGCCAGGATAGGGACTCTGCCACAGCATCTGCCCAGGTGGCCACAGCACAGCCTTCGGGGCAGTTCTCAGCAGTTCCTTTGCTCCCGACTTTGCTCAATACACGTTGGGCTCGCATTTCATTAACTCCCTCCCCGCTCCCACATTTGCCTACACTGTTCTCTCCACCCGAAACCCCTTCCTTCGACCTCACCTGCCCTTCAAGGACCCCTCGGACCACTTCCGAAAACCACCTCTGGTTGCCGACACTCCCCAGCTTGGGGCAGGGGTTCTCCTCTTCCTGCGCACCCCCCATCTTTCCCATGTTCCCAGTGTTTCGTCTCCAGCTTCCTTTGTGGATACCCGATCTTTCTTAAGTATTGCCATTCTTCACATCATGGCTTTAGGGTCCCCATGACCCACAGATCTGTCGTCTGCCGCTATTAAAGGAGATGCTGAATCACTCCTGAAAATCCTCTGTCAGCTTCCACAGCCAAGTGGTCTCATCCTAAGAACTCCTTCAGGCCCTCCTGCCCAGCTGCCCAGCCCTTGCCCTGTCTCTTGCTGGGTTCCTAGTGACTCCTGCCTCCACCTTTGGCCCCTAAGCCCCTGATTAGGATGCTCTTCCTAAACAACAGAGCTCACCTGGCACCCCAGCCTCTTCGGCCACCCCAGTCTCAGCATCCTGGAATCACACCAGACTCTTCCAGGCCTTCATCATTTTATCTCCAAAAAAGCCTTCAGTCTTGCCCCGATCTATCCATCCCAACCCACCTTCAAAGCTCAACTTCAGTCTCCCTCTTACAGGAAGTCCTCCCTGCCTGCTGCACCCCTCACAGATCTCACTCTTGGCAGAGCTGGCACTGAGCTAGACACAGGGTCTACTCTCATAACACATGTCACTTGATGGGAAAGGGGAGAGTTGGGTGGATCGTGAGTGGATGGTTCTTTGAGCTGATACTCTTGGGTCTGAACTTGGTCAGAAAGGGAATGGGCTGTGGCAGGACTGGGGAAGAAGCAGCAGGAAGTGAGCGGGGACACTGACTGGGAGCGGGCACTGGGAGAGCTTGGAGCCTGCAAGTAGGTGGGGAGCACTTAAGGGAGGAGGGGCCCTAGAGCTGGGGGAGGGCATGCGACAGGGAGTGGACACAAGGCATTGACGGGCATAAGGAATTAGATGGGTACAAGGCATTGGTAGGTACAGGGCTTTGAGAACAAGGGGCCTTGGCTGGGTACAAGGCATTACATGGATGTGGTTTATGAGCTATGGATGGGCCTGAGCTATTGGGAGGCTTGGGATATTGGAGGTGGGGCTCTGAGCTGGGCCTTGTGTCAAGACAGTCACCTGACTGCCCGCGATGTCCCCAGGGGTGGTGCAGAGCATCAAGGACCACATCACGAAGCCCACAGCCATGGCGCGTGGCCGTGTGGCCCACCTCATCGAGTGGAAGGGCTGGAGTGCCCAGCGGTCCGGCTGGGAGCTGTCCCCCGACGAGGACGAGCATTACTGCTGCCTGCCGGATGAGCTGCGTGAGGCCCGCTTTGCTGCAGGTCAGTGGGGGGAAGGGGGCTCAGGGGCAGGGACCGGTCGGGGCTCTAGTGCTTATGAGACACAGCATCGCCACCCGGGCATTGTCTGGGCAGGAAGAAGCAAGGCGTGGGGTGGCCGGGGCATTAGGTGGGCACTCCGATCCCCGGGGCCCGGATGGACAGCACAGCGAACTCCCAGACTGTTGGGTGGCAGCCCATCCTGGCACTGTGCACCCCCACCACCATGCCCCCTCTGAACTGGGTCCCACTGTCCCCCATAGGGGTTGCTGAGCAGTTCGCCATCACGGAGGCCACTCTGAGCGCCTGGTCCTCTCTGGATGACGAGGAGCTGCACCCCGAGGACATCCCCCAGGACATAGTCCAACTGCAGGGTACTGCCTGGGTGGGCGCCAGGGTGGGGTGGGTGGAGCAGAGCTGATGCTGGATGCGTGCCCTGTGACCTCAGGCAAGCCCCTCCTCCCCTCAACTTTAGTTTCATTGTCCGAGGCTGGTGATACTTGCCCTGCCCATTGCCCAGGAGTGCCATGAGCATAAAGGAAACGATAATAATAATAGATAACACGAATTAAGGGCTTACTATACGAAGAGCCGGGCTCTGACCCTTGATACCCAGCACAGCCAGCCACCTACCTAGCAGAACCCAGGGCTGCTACTGAGGCTTCACGGAGCTGGGTCCCGCGTGAAGCCCACACACCAGCTGGTTTTCTCATTTCCTCCGCCCTCTGACGGTGGGGAGGGGAGGCCTGGGAAGAACACTGGTTGTCCCAATCCTCAGAGCACAGAAGGCTCCCACACGGAGCTTCTCTAAACTACTCCGCTGTCTGCCACCACCACTCCTGTAACCCCCGGGGAGAAACGGGCTCAGAGAGGTTCAGTGACTTGCCTAACGTCACAGAGCTTGGCCGCGACAAAGCAGGGCTTGGAGGCTGGTCTTCTGCCCCCTGCCCATACTCACACGCCAGGAGAGGGCGAGGGGCGGAGTCCGGGACCTTGTCCCTCACCCCGCCTCTCTTTGCTTTTTCAGACCTGGAGAGCGTCCACCTTCAGGACAGTTTTCTGGCCTTCTCCTCCCCGGGCCTCTCCCCCGATGGCTGGCCCTCACCCGAGGAGCCCCCCATCACGGCTGCCGCCCCACAGCCCCCCAGCCCTGAACAGCAGCAGCATTGGCAGCGGCTGCCGGGGGGCCCGGGGGCCGAGGTGGTGTCCTGCCTGCAGGGCTCCGTCCCCTCAGTGGACAGCGGCTCCCTCTCAGAGGACGAGGTGTTCTATAACTGAGGCAGGGCCCAGATGCTGCTCACGCCATCACCTTGCCCGGTGGACAGCCCAGGTGTATCAGGACATCAGGTTGGGCTGGGCCTCTCCTGGCCCCTCAGGGCTGGTGCGGGGTGGGTGAGGTGGGGATGGGGGCCAGTACTCTTTGTGGACCACTCTGTGCCTCCATGGACCTGCCCCGAGCAGTGGGAGCCATAATCCTCCTTCTCCCTCTTCACTGGCTCAGGCGGGCAGCTTCCCCCACAGGGTTTCTGCCGTCAGCAAGCTCGAGGACTCAGCAGAACCCAGGGCAGGCTGCCCAGAGGAGCCCGCAGCCAGGCCTCCGGGCAGACGACTGTGGGACACCCACCTGGCGTGGGTCCTGGAGACCCTGCCTTGACCCCGGGGCTCAGGCCCTCCCCCTCTCCCTCTGGGCTTCAGCACCCCATCGGAGGTGGGGTAGCCTCTTCTGGTAGCTAAGCGTCTGCTCCTAAGCTGTCATCACGGGGGAACCTGTCTCATAAAGTATCTGTCTGTCCCTCACTCTCTGAACCCCGATGCCCCTGCTCCCCCTCCAGGCACCCTCCTCCCCTCTTCCTTTAGAAGGTTCTCTAAAGACATTAAAGTGGTGAATTCAAGCTAGGTGAACTTGGCCTGGTCTCTGCTGGGCAGGCAAGTCCTTGGGGGTCCTGGAGGGATGTCTAAAGGGACTTAGGGGAAAGCCCCTCACTTCCAACACTCGGGCCACTGGTCAGCGTGCTGCTGCCCAGCTAGGAGAGTCTCCATGGAGGATGCCCAAGGTTCTGTGGACTCCCCACGGAGCCATACCTGGGGACCCCACTTTATCAAGCCTGGCTCAGCCAAGGGGAGGCTGGGGCTGGGGTGAGGGTAACAGGGCCACAGCGTCCTGCTTCTACGTGAGGACGAGCATCATAAGACCTGGTGGGGGACCCTGCCAGGAATGGGGGTGTGAGGAGCAGGAGACCAGGGACCCAGGCCTGCAATGCCCACAACCACCAGGGACCCCAAGAGCTCCCTCAAGGCCAGCACAGGTGAAGAGCCGAGGTGCTAAGTCAGCAACCGTGGGGCTGGAATGAGGGATGAACCGCGGTTCTGGGGAATGGCTTTATTTTTCTCAGGAGCCTCTGGCTGGGAGTCAAACAGCCCCTAGGGGGCATCTGTGCCTGCCCTTGGTGACAGCGTACACCAATCTCTTCATCGGCGAAGCTGATGAACTTTCACTGAGCACCTACTGTGCGCTGGTTTTCTGCTGTGTCGCATTCTGAGCTCTGTCCAAGGTGGGATTTGTCCTTGGAGGCATGGAGCACTTGACCCACCCGAGGATGGGGCATAGTGAACGTGGGGCCCTTTTCGGTGCTAGGTTGGGGCTGCCTGCTTCATTGAGGAGCGGAACTGGGCTGGAGGGGAGGGCTGTGTGATGTGGAAGAGAGACAGGATGTCTGTCCAGCCGTCCTCACCGGGGCAGTGGAGGTGGCTCAATTCAGCGTGCCGGGCTCGCTCACTTTGGAGCCGGTGAGTTTGTCAGGTTAGAAATAACCTTCTTCAACTGGAACAGAGAAATAAGGCATTTTAGGGGGAGGGTGTAGAGAAGGTCAAGCATGGGGTCTCTAGTCTCGTTGGACACTCCTCAAGGTTAATTCTGGGGTGAGTGGTAGAGCCGGTGCCTCCCCCATTGCACTGAGGCCCAGAAGTGGACAGGGCTGGCCACTGGCTACAAAATAAGGCCGGGGTAGCCAGGCCCAGTGGCCACTCTGGACCAGGAAGCAGGGCTTGTCAATCCCATGAGGCCCTCCCACATTTGAACGGGAGGATATCGGGGCCCTCCGCCTCCCTAGCCTGCCCGAGCATGGTTCCTCTGCTTTGCTCCGCCCTGGGGGCCCTGGTACCTCCACCCAAGACACGAAGCCCACGGCTCTGCCCTGGGACGTCACGAAGAGAGACTGGAGGTTCAACAGCTCAAAGAGGTTGTGTGCCTGGAAAAGGGGTTGTTGGGAAACCCTGAAGGACAGGTGGCACCCACCCACCCCTCTGGCTTCAGTTTCTCCCTAACCTGAGGGCTTTGAGCAGAGGTGGAGACTCTGGCCTGGGCTCTGCCCAGTGGTACCCATGCCCCCTCGTCTCTCAGCAGGGAAGGGAGGGGAGCCGGTGATGGTGAGTGGAGTATCAGGAGCTGGGCCTGCAATGTCCAAAGTGACCAGCAGGGGTTGCCAGAGTCCACACAAGGGACCCGAGGAAAAGACCCGTTAATCTAGCATCATCCTGTGGCACCCAGCGGTTGGGTCCATCCTTAGGTTCCCAGCCTGCTTCTGCCCCTCCCTGACCCAGTGTTGCAGGCTCTGTGTTTGTGGGGTGTGGGGGACTCGGTATCAGCAGGTAGAGTGATTAAATAATTTTCCCAAGATCACATGTGGTGGGTCTGAAATGGAAACCCATGTGTGCCCTGACGTAAGGACATAATTTTAACCACTGCCTCTCTCTACCCAGAGGCTTCTATTTTGCAAGTCCTCTCACTTCTCCAGTCTCTGCATCATCCAACATCCCCGGGAGTGAGGCTCAGAGAGAGCAGGAACTGCTGTCTGCTCTGCAGATGAGGAAGTGAGCCCTGGGGTTATAGGTAGCCACACTGTGTGCTAGGAAAGCTGGAGCTAAAGTTTCCCTCTCAGGCTCCTCCCCTCTGCCCCAGGGTTCTTGTCTGCCCCATGCCCGAAGTCTCCCCATTACCTGGTGCAGGGAGGTCTCTGGGGACAGCTGCAGGGTCACTGGCTCCGTGGGGCAGCCCTGAGCCAAGATGTCCTGGAGACACCACTGGGGGTGGGGGAAGGGTTATGGGGGCCTGGGCCAGCCTTCTCCTTCCAGGGGCTGCCCCTCTCAAACCACCTCTCCCACGGGTCAGCTGGCCTGTCCCTTCACAGGCCTGCTGACCCCCCGCCCCCTCCTGACACCCAACACGAGTACCCACCTGGTGTCCTGGTACCCAGGAAGGTGGCTCAGCCTGGAGAGCCTGCACCAAGTGGGCCCTCCGCACGGTACCCACCAGGATCTGAGAATCTGGACAAGTGGAGAGAGGGAGAAGGGGAGGGGGAGGAGGGGAAGAGGAGGAGGGAAGGAGGAGGGTTAGGGCTGCATTATGAAGATGGAACTTTTATTTCTACTATGTTTCCAGGAACTGCAACCGCCTATGGGTCAGGAACTATTATCATCTATTTTATAGAAGAGGAAACTGAGGCTCAGAGGCACAGAGGAGTTCATTGTCTTACCCAAGGTCCCTCAGCTTCTGCTGTGGCGGCCAGGTAGCCAAGGCTGCCGGGGAGGCGGGGCCAGGAGGGAGTCTACTGACCCTAAGGTTCCCCAAGAGGCAGGGCAAGGCAGGAGCAGGTTTGGGACACCTGAATGAAGATGTCTGGGCCCAGCTGGGCTTTGTCTGTCACTTCCCACAGGAAGTTTCATGCCTGGCTCAGCCCAGTGAAGGCATGAACCTGGGCGGCCACCATATTCTGAGGTCTTACTGTGTGCTGGGGGCTTGGCACATCTCACTCCAGAGTACCACTGGAGTTTGCAGGTATTCAGTTGTATTTTTGCTTCTTATGTGATAAAAATGACAACTTTACAACTAGGCTTATATGTGCTCCCTCTTTAAAAAAAAAAACAAAAACTAATTCAAGCGATTTCTTGGGTGAGAGCAGGGTCCCACAGCCCAGCTCTGTGGGTTGGGAGCTTTTTGCTTCCTGAGGCTCTAAGGGTAGAGTGGACTTTGTCTTGGAGGCCAATTCTGTCTTCATTTCACGGGGTGAAACCCCTAGGGGGGGTTCTCCGTATGTGAATACGTTCAAATGGGATATTGGCACGTTTTGTGGGATAAGGGTGTCCCAGTTTGGGTGGGGAAAAGGGCCTGGTGTTTGGGATGAGACCCTCTGACAACTCCATTCTGTATTGGTCTCTGTTTTCCAGACAAAGCAACGAGAGTTTGTAGAGAGGTTGGCCCCTGGTTCTGCTGCTCATAAGTGGCTTTATGCCTCTTGGGGTAGTTATGGGGGTGACCCGTATGGTTGTGCCTGCTGCTCACTGTACCTTCCCAAAGGACAAGTGGGGACCCAAATCCAGCTGGGCTATGCTTGCCAAGTGTACACCGGATCTCATTTGCACAAAGGAGACATACAGGTTGACAGTGATCCCGAGTGGATGTGGTCGCCCCACCCCCAACTTATCTTTGCCACTCATAGTATACTTGTCCCAATGGGGAATGTTGTTCTAGCTAGATGCTTCCTGAAGATTCAGCTTATGTGTCTCTTAACAAGGGCTCAGATTCGTTGTTCTTTAAAAAGATGTTCTTCTCGTGACATCGGGGATTGCGAAGGGGACTCAGCTGAGGGATGCTTGAAGGGGCGACTGAGAGAAAGAGCCCCTCCAAATGACTCTACGAGTGCCACCAGCATCCTGCCCCTAGTTCCCAAGCACCCCAGGCCTGGTTTCCAGAATTCCGGGAGCTGACTAAGGGGAGCCTTACAAGAATCCTCTCATCTCTCATTTAAACATCTCAGCCACCCCAAAGCAGGATGGCTATTACCTCCATTTTCCTCATGAGGCAACAGGCTCAGAGAGGTGAAGCGATTTGCCCAGCGTCACACAGCGGCAGAGCCAGGATCCAGATTCAGATTGGCCAGACAGGTCCAATGCCTCGCTTCCCCCTCTCCTGGGCCTGACCCTCCAGGGTCCAACAGGAAGGCAGAGAGAACGCCCCTCCCCACTCTCCCTTGCCCTCTTCCTGCTGGGCACCTGTGCTCTCCACCAGGGGGTACTCGGCCAAGTCTGTGGAGGTCACGACCTTGACCACCTCCTCCAGCGGCGTGTCCTTGGCCAGCGTGGTGATGGTACAGTTCATGAAGTGCTCCACAATGACACAGTGAGAGCTGGGGACAGAGGGACGGTCCCCCATCAGGGCCTGGAGTGGGGGCATCTCCAGACCCCAGGACAAGGCGGGATACCTGGGGGGATTTCTGCCGGTTCTCAGGTATGGACAGGGACTGAGTGGTTCCCAGAATGAGCAGCTCCTAGAACCCTGAGGTAGAGAGGAACCTGGGGACCGGCTTACCTGTGTATGGCCTGGCTCTGAATTCTCAGCCCCCTGGATCCCGATCTCCCCGCTACCACCCCCGCCCCCACTCAGCTTTGGTCTGTTTCATTCAGAATCCTTCCCTAGAGAATGTCATTTGAAAAAAGATTGATAGCAAACAAACAAAAAAAAAGCTTTGAAGTCTGAAAAGCAATCCCATTTTACAGATGGGGAAACAGGTCCACAGAGAGGTGGCAGCTGGCACGTGCTTGGTGCTGGGCCTGGGACCTGGGGTTCTCAGGGCCTCCTCATCCTGCCTCTCAGGGGACAGAGGCCACTGTGGTCCTGCCTGGTCCAGTGAGAACCTCAAACCCCATTTCTATGCTAGTTCCACCTCCAGCAGACAGTATCCCAGCGAGAACAGCAGAGCAGGGGTGGAGAGCGGGGAGGGGACCTCTCAGACCTGGTGCTGACTCTCTGTGTGACCTGGAGCGAGACATGGCACGTCTCTGAGCCCCAGTTTCCCACAGATGGGCAATATCTGTTCTGTCGTGAAGACAGACTAATGACTAGGAAAGTGCAGAGGCCCAGAAGGCCAAGGCTCAAGGTCACTCAGGGAGCTGCAGAGAACAGAGATGAGAGGGCAGCTGCGTGTCGGCCCTGCCACACCACCCATGTCCAAGGTCAGCTGCAGTGGGGTGTTTGGGGGGGATCCACCCCCAACCCACCCAGACACCACTGCCTCTGGCAGCCAGCCTGAGGCGGGTGCCTCTCACTTGATTTTTCGGCACCGGATCCATGGAAGATACGGCAGCTTCTTGACAATAATGGTGCCATCGTAGAAGGAGGGCTGGCAGCTCTGGGCGATGGCGTTGGCCATCAGCACTGCCATCAGGATGGGCAACGCGTGCACGATCTGGCCGGTCATCTCGAAGGCCAGCAGCGCGGTTGAGATAGAGTGGGTCGCGGCCCCTGAGAAGGCCGCAGCCCCTGCAGGAAGCAAAGCCAGGGCAGGGGGCTCAGGCTGAGGGCCGGCCTCATGCAGATGCCACGGCTGGTGTGGCTGTGGCCACAGGCTAGGGTGGGAATTGTCCAGAGGCCACACGCTGACCACTGCTGTAAGTGCCCCAATGCCTGGGCTTCATAAGGGGGTTAGAGCAGTAAGGAATAGAGGATGAAGGATTAGGGACAAGACAGAAGCTGGAGAGAGCAACGGGGGCTCAGGGAAGGGAGGGGAGCTCGTTGAGGGGCTCAGTGACCACATCATGCCCGGCTGATTCTCCAGGTCCAGCCCACCCAGTGGGGACTCGGCCCACGTACCTGCCAAGGCATAGCCTCCAGGCATGATGGGGTTGGTGGTTCCTCCGGCCACAATGCCCTCAGGGAAAGCAAAAGAGAGGATCTCTCCTATGAGGCGCCCGGTGGCAGCTCCTGGCCACAGAGTTAGGGTGAGGAGAGGGAGCCAGGCTGACCCGGCCCGCACAGCCCTCCATCCTTGGGGACCAACCTCACTCAGTACCATCCTGGGGAGGGAGGGGCCAGACCAGAGCCACAGCCCTGCCCCAGTCACCTGAACCTCTAGGACCTCAGGCTCCAGACTCACCGAAGATGAACTTAGGCATGAAATACCCAGCAGGCATAGGGATCGTGGTGGCCAGAATCAGCATCCAGAACTGTGAGGGGGAAAGAGTGGGCAGGGCAGGGCAGGGAGGATGGGATGGAGAGAGTCCAGGGAGAACGAGTATGCCCGGGCCCATGCCCATCACCAGTGTCTGGTGTCAGGGAAGGCACTGGCCAGCGGAAGGAGCCTCACCCTGACAAAGTGCCTACTGTGTGCCAGAAGCTCTCCTTTCTTCCCCCTTAACCTTCCCTTTGAGGTAGGCTCAGTAACTACTCCATTTTCAAAATGAGGAAGCCAAGGTTCAGAGAGCTGAAGGCCTAGCCCAAGGCCACACCACGGCATGGGGCAGGCCAGGGCGTCTGGGTGGGAGGTATGGGCACAGTGCCCCCCTGGGGACCCTAGGACACCCACCTTCATAAGCAGGAAGAAGGCAAGGGCCCCAAAGATGGTGAACTGCGGGTGGTACCATTCGAACCACAGGTTCCGGGGGTCAGGCTCCGTGGGCCAGGGCGGGGACGAGTTCCGGGTCATCAGCGCCCAGGAGTTGTTGTCTAACAGTGAGTCCAGGTACTCCTCCATGGACAGCTGGAGCAGGAGCAGGTCGGAATTCTGCACGAGGGGGCGGGGCAGCAGTCCCCCCCCCTCACTGCCAGACCCCGCCTCATACTACCCATCAGGGTGGGGAGACCTTGGGACTCTCCTTCCAGGTGTCATGGGGGTTAAGTGAGATGACAGGAAGAAAGTAGGAAAGAAATCGGGGGTGTTCCCCTGTCCCGCTGCCCAGCTCAGGGCCTCTTACCCGAGAAGCCATGAAGCGGCCCAGGCCGGGGGGGTAGGTGATGGAGGCGAGAACCCAGGCGGCCAGGGCAGAGTACAGAGGCTTGCTGTGGTGGGGGTGGGATAAGCTCCAGTGCCAGCACCCCCTTCCCCCACCCCATGGAGGGGGACCCCCCACCCTAGGGGCTGATACTCAGGGGGAAGGAGGCAGGTGGGGGTAGGGTCATGAGCCAGGCCCTCTACAGGAGAGGGAGTAGTGGGGGTTGGCCCACCCACCACGGCTCTGTGTGACAAGGAGGCAGGGCTAAGAGGAGAGTTTGGGTCAGAGGTCAGCCAGGCCAGGGTGGGGCCAGTGCCTGGCTAGTCTAGGGCAAAGGAGGCCTGGCTGACTTTAAAATGCCAATGCCAGGGGGCAGGCGAAGTTTGGGGAGGAGAGGACGCTCAGTAAGGGTTTGGGGCTTGGTGGAAAAGTGGGGTTCAGTGAGGGAGTGAGGACTCAAGGAGGAGTGGGGGTTACACGGAGGAGGTGGCAGGGGGATCTGTGACTGTGGGGACCTGTAAGGGGTAATATGAGGGAATAGGGGCTCCATCCATGGGGTGTGTGCTAGGGAGGTCTGGGGAGCTCAGTAGGAAGATCGGGGTGCAGTCAGGGGATGGGGCTCTATCTAAGGGAGTTGTGGGCTCAGAAGCTGAGAATTCTCAGAGGATGTCGCGAGCCCAGCTCCGAGCCCACCTGGTGGCCAGTAGTTTGGAGGTGACGGGATTGACCTTGACGAAGTTGAGGAACTCTCGCTGACAGAAGAGGTAGGCACAGCTCAGGATGCCACAGATGGCCCTGCGGGGAGGGCAGGTGAGTCTATGGCCCCTCCAGAATCAAGGCTGCAGT